>CAKNYM010051911.1:363424-393389 GCA_932195095.1 Andricus curvator | reverse complement strand
ATATATATATATATACAGGAAAATATACAGTCAACAAAAATTCTGGAAATCGAAAACAGAACTCTGTTCAAAAGTAGTGCATGAGGATCCTGAATATGCATAACTAGTATATTGATCCATATTGATCCATTATAGTTTTAAGATTGTAAAAAATTCTAATTTTTCTTAACATTGTTGAAAGAATGATGAGGCAATATTTTGGAAATGAAAACAGACTTGGTCACGTTAACAATTTCTCAACATGACCTTCTTACTGTTTCAATAGAGATGAAAATGTTACACCATCTCGTCATTTTATTAAACTTTTCTATTTTTCATGTTTTCCATATGTTTATAATTGTTTTAAAATTATAATATGAAGTTTTAAATAATTTTCTTTTCGCCAGGCAATTAGTTTTCCACTACTGAATTAGGAAATATCTCGAATACTCGAATTAGTAATTTTTTATTAATCTTCAGTTGCTCATTTTTCGCTAATCTAGCTACATATATGCGCGCACTAATTATCCTTTCTTCAGAGAAAAAATTGCGGATACAAGTACATTAAATATAAATGGCACGATTTATTTTTTAATTTGTACAGAGTTAATTTACGAGGTAGTTCCAGAAGAATAAATTCGGATATTTGAAGTTGATTCGAATGTTCTATAAGATTTCATTTGCCATTCTTAAAATTTGGGATTTGTAAAAAAATGTTGCCTTTTCATTCTCTTCAAACTATAACCCAAGCTGTCTTATTACTAAGTTAATTTTTTTAATTTATTACATTTCTGAAAAAAGTCGAATTTCAGTACTGAAAAAATACAATTTTGAAACTCTATACCACTATATGAAATTAAATACATTTTAAAAACAACATCTTTAAAGCAACTTTGATACCATCCACAAATATACCAATTTTAAAACTCATAATTTAAAAGAAAAATTTTCTCTAAAAGGGCATATTACTTACAAAATTAAAAGTTTTTCTACTGTGCGATAACTTTTTTAAACGCATGTAAAAGTGTTTTTTTTTTTTTTGAACAAATAAAACTGAAAATAAGGTAAATAAATTATTCAAAAAGTTCAGCATTTTTCAGCTTCGAAGATGTCAAAATAACAAAACTTTACCAATTTTTTTTATGAGTCACTCAACTTACAGAACTCATTAATGAAACACTTTTCTCACTAATATTTGCAATTAGTTGCATTTATGTGAAACAAATGCCAAACCTCAAAATAGCGATTTTTGAGAAATTAAAAAAAATTTAATTTAGGGTAAAAAGCCTGGTACTAGCGCGAATTTTATAGGATGATTAGATAAAAGACTGACTCAAAAAATTTGTGAATCTCATATTTTTCTATTTATATCATTAAGAAATATTTATTTTGGGAAGTATGGAAAACCAGTCTAAAGTGTTCATTTAAAGATAATTTTTTCATATTGCAGGATCAATGAGTAAAAATTGAGGTCAAATTTTGGATAGAATAAGTAGAAATTAACCTTAGGGAATTAGTTTTGGTTTTTAAAAAAATGTATTGTAATTTAAATATACTTTTTTTTTTGAGGAACATATTTTTATAATAATCGCAATGCTCAAGAAATATAGAATTTACATTTTTTATGAAAGAAAGAACAATTACGGAGTTATTGTCTTTATATAAGCTATAATGTGTAGATTTTTTATAATCTAAAAGTATATTATCATTTGTGGTATTACATATTATATTCATTTGTTATATGAAATAATAATTAATACTTACATTATATTTTTTGTATTGATGTGACTTCTAAACCTCAAGGTATATTTTACTTTAAAAATGCATTCACTGTTCCTTTTATAATCCTTTAAAAAAAAAATCCGGGCTGAGGCAGATTTTTTTTTTCTCGTTTCTCGCAAAAATTATTTGACCATTAATCGGCAATATCTAACATCAGAAATTAATTTACCTTTTTTAGTTGAAAATTCATATATTTTGTTGAAAATTTGTATTTTTTGTTAGGAAACAATTTTCTTGGTTGAAAATTCATCGGTTTGGTTAAAAATTAATTTTTTCAACTGAAAATTTAACTATTCTATTTTTAATCAATAATTGATTTTTTTCAGTTCAAAATTCAACTACTTGAGTGAAAATTTGTCTCTTTTAGTTTTGAAAATTCAACTGTTTTGTTGAAAATTCATGTATTTTGTTGAAGAATCGTATTTTTGGTAGGAAATTAATCTTTTTGTTTAAAAATTAATCTTCTTTTTTGAAAATTCAAGTATTTCAGTTAAATATTCATCATTTTAGTTGAAAATCCATCATTCTGGATGAAAATAAAACTGTTTGTTTGGAAGTTAAACTCTTTTGTTAAATATGAATTTTTTTGGTTTTAAATCCATCTTTTAATTCCTTGTTTTAATTCCTTGGATAAAAATTTTTCATTTATACATAGTTAAAAATTCAACTATATCGTTGAAAAACCGTATGTTTAGTGGAAATTTAATCTTTTGTATAATGAAATGAATGAAATAACTGAAAAACAAATTAGGTATAATCTTTTTTGAAAATTCAGAATTTTCATATTAAACGGTAAACGAATTCATCCAATCATGAATGCGAGTTTCCTGAACAAAATTTTTGAGATAGTTTCGAGATATTAATCGAAAATGACACCATACACTTTCCCATGATTGGATAATTAAGAAGAAAGAAAATTTTTTTTTTTCAATAAACATTATTTTTTAAATTACAATAGGAGCATTTTTTGGTAGTTGTCAAAATTTGGTCGTTGGATTCTTGTTTTTATTTTCATGAAATCTATACATTAACTTGAGTATTGTATGTTAAATAGGATTTTGAATTTGATTTGAATCTAATTTAAAATTCTTCAATTTTAAGAAACATGTAATAAGCACGCTTTTTTCCAATCTTAAATAATTTCAAGAAATTGAGTATAATCTTTTTTCCTAAATTTGTTAAAACCATCTCTCAAGTTTAAAATCAAGTTTTAATTCATCATAAAATTAATTTCTAAATGTTTCTAAACATTATTGATAGAAGAGAAAATTTAAATTGTAAATGATTGTTTAATATTGGGAAATAATTCTGTTCTTAACATTTAGCTGCCATACTATAATTTGTGAACTTTTTTACATTTTTAAAGATAAGAAAAATTAAATTATAATGAAAGATTTTAGGAAATTGAATTTTTTCAAGATTCCTGGGAAAATTTTAAATAGTTTAGTTTTTCCTTCAAAAGAATGATTTTAAGTTTTGAAAATTTCAAAATGTGTGGAAATAGAATATGGAAGACTTTGAGACCATTTTTTTTAATTTTCAGGATTTAAAATTTTTTATGTGAACTGAATTTTTCAGGGTGTCAGGAGAATGAAAAAAAAGTTCTTAAGATCCAGGGAAAAATTTTTAATGATTGTTTTGTAACGAATTCTGAGAGAAAATTGAAAAAAGATCACAAAATATCGCTCATTATTTTCCAAAATTTTTAAAAAGTGTGCAAAAGCTTTTGAAGATTTTTAAAATTATCATTGAAGAATCTGAAAGTTTTTAAGGTATTTTTTTAATTTTGCAGATTTGAAGGAAAATTCAGGAAAAATTTGAAGATTTTAAAGCAAAATATTTCAATTTGAGAAGACTAAGAAATTAACAACAACAAAATCGAGTAAATTCAAGAAACACTTAGTAGAATGGAAGAGATTCAAAAAGAATTTTCAACTTAAGAAGATTTTTATAAATGTAGATTTCAAAAACAAACTTTAGGAGCTTTAAAAGAAATTCGAAAGGTTTCAAGAGAATAAACAAAATTTCATAAAATTCCTAGAAATATTTATAAGATTACAAGTTTAAAATATTTTCAGGAATTTAAGACGCTTTAAATAAATTAAAAATATTTAAAAATTTGGAAAATCTTTCGAAAATTTATCAAATATTTCGACCGACACCAAGCAATTGAATTTTCACTAAAATAATTGATTTTTAAAGCAAATATTTTAATTTATATCCAAAAAAGATAAATTTCCAAATAAAAATGGAATAGTTACATTTTTAGTTCAAAAACTTGATTTAAAAAAAGAATAATTTTCTATGAGTAAAAATTAAGAACAAAAAAAAGAATTTTCAACAAAACAGTTGAATTTTGAACAAAAAACTTAATTTTCTACCAAGTAATTGAATTTTCAAATAAATAGTTAACTTTTTAACCTAATAATTAAATTTTTTACCAAAATAATTTCAATTTTCAACCAAATAGTTAAATTTTAAACTGAAAAAAAAAGATAAGTTTTAAACCCAAAGAATTTTTATTAAAATACATGAATTTTCCATAAAACAGTTGAATTTTCATTTGACACTATGAATTTTCAACAAAAAAGGTAATTTTCTACCAAGCAGTTAATTTCCTAAATAAATAGTTTAATTTTCAACCAAACAGATAATTTTCTACCAATATGGTTTAAATTTTCATCCAAATAGTTAAATTTTAAACTAAAAAAATATCAGTTTTAAACCAAAAAGAATTTTTAACAAAATACATGAATTTTCCACAAAATAGTCTAATTTTTGAATAAAAATGATAAGTTTTCCACAAGAAATGGAATAATTACCTTTTTAGTTTAAAAAATTGAATAAAAAAAGGCGAATTTTCTAATAGTTAAAATGAAACCAAATAGACGAATTTTCAACAAAATACATGAATTTTCCGCAAAACAGTTGAACTTTCCACTCGCCACTAAGAATTTTCAACAACAAAATTAATTTTCGACTGAATAGTTCATTTTTGAAATACATGAATTTTCCTCAAGACAGTTGAATTTTCAAAATGACACCAAATAATTGAATTTTTTATGGAAATAATTGATTTTTCAAGCAAATATTTGCATTTTCGTCCGAAAAAGATAAGTTTTCAAATAAAAATAGAATAGGTACATTTTTGGTTGAAAAACTTGATTTAAAAAAAGAATAAATTTTCTATTAGTTAAAATGAAATTAAGAATGTTTTTGTTGTTAATTAATCTTTTTGTTTAAGAATTTATCTTTTTGGTTGAAAAATAATTTTTTTGTTGAAAATTGAACTATTCGTTTGAAAACTCGTTTCCTTTTGCTTGCAAATTTATATTTTCAGCTAAAAATTCATCTTTTTATGGTCGAAAATTATTCTTCTCATTTGAAATTTTTTTTTTTCAAAAATGTATATTTTCAGTTGAAAATTAATCTTTTTGTAGAAAATTATTTTTTTTTGCTTGAAAATTGATGTATTTTTTTTTATTTGCCTTTTCTGGTGCAAAATTAATCGCCTTGTTTGAAAATTCATCTTTTTTGTAAAAAATGCATCTTTATTGTAAAAATGTAATCTTTATTGTGAAAAATTAATTTTTTCTGTAGAAATTTATGTTTTGAATTGAAAATTGAACTACTTGGTTGAAAGTTGAAAAACTTTGTTAAAAATTCAATTTTTGGCTCAAAGTTTATCTCTTTGATTGAAAATTTAACTGTTTCGTTGAAAACTTATCCTTTTTGGTTGAATTTAACTGATTTGGTTTGAAATGAAAACCTTTTTTTTGTTGCATTGATACTTAATATAATAAAATTATATTCTGAATACGCGATTAACAATTATTCATAAACTCCAATTATATAATATATAAAAATATTAACTCAAAAGAAGAATTAATTGGGTGTAAACATCAATGTTTGGTATTTGGGGCGAGCGGCCCAATCGGGAAACTCCGCATTCGTGATTGGTGCGCCGTACCTGTTGCGCGGGGCGCGCGAGCCAATCGTAAAATCGCAAGTTCTATGAATCTAGATTTTTGGTTTTTAAATAATTCTGAAAGTTCAAACGTTCCATCTAACTTGCCATATCCAAACTTGCCTTACTTAATTTAATTATAAAAACTTTTCTCTGAGATACTGATAAGTGATCAGTTTATGAGCATCTTATGAGAAAATTCTAAATGTTGGAATCTACTATACTGAGAGGCAAGCCTGGTGCAGGAAAATTAGATGGTGGCCTTAGAATAATGTGGCCGAGTCAAAGCAAGGCTCGTCGAGGTGAGAGTTGGGAATTCAGATCTGCGAAGCTAATATTTGTGAGAATCACAAGTAATAGTTCTCAAGATTCGGAATTCTCAACTCTCCCTTTTTATATATTGAAGATGTATATCAATTTGCCCCCTTTCCGGACAGAGCTTTGCTTGTCCGTTGAATTGTGATTACATGTTACTTATATCTATGTACACGCCGATTGTAGGGCCTTACATCTCGATAATCCGTCGGACGGCGTCTTCGGAGTTTGTAACGCCCCCTGACGTCACCTTGCTGATCGGGATCCTGCCCACATTTCTGGCAAGTGGTGTCTCAACTGGAACCTGGTAGACTTGGTTGAGCGTTGATGAGTGCGGCTGTTCGTCGATACTTCTGGCAGGTCGTGTCTCAGCTGGAACCTGGTGGGCTCTATTGAGCCCCAGAACATGTCCGCGACCACCTAGGCGAATGTGTTTCCTTTACTGGTGCGAGGATAGGGACCCATTAGGTCGACTGCGATTGCTTCCCAAGATGTTCGTGCTGCACGAGGACGTTGATGATCCAGATATCTGGCACGTACAGGTTTGCAGCATGCACATAGATGGCAGCCCGTCACGTACCGTTTGATTTCTCTTCTCATGCCGGGCCAGATAAAATGTGCATTGCTTCCCCGGATGGTTTCCTCTGTTCCTGGGTGGCCGGATGGTGGTGCGTCGTGGTACTCTTTGGGTGCTAGTGGTAGTAACCACTTTGTGTGGTCGGTTGAGATGCGCCAGAACCCCTTCTCATCCAATCGGTAACTGTTGACAAAACTTTCTTCCTGAAGATTACGACAGAAGCGGCCCTTTAGTTGTATCCATCGTTGGATGCCTCTCTCGATATCCGAATCTTCTAACTGAGCGATGGTGATCTCTTCAAAAAGAGAGGGGGTACCCGTGAAGTGGAGAACTGGAACGTCCTCGGTGGAAGCCTCTTAGTTGTCATGAAGTCTAGGTGGGACCATTTGCTCCAGATCCGGCTCCCCTGGTGATGGCGAATTCGGATCCGGGTGACGGGACAAGGCGTCGGGCAATTCGTTGTTCTTTCCTGGGCAATGCTCAATGTTGGTAAAGTGACTGAGCAGCACGCATCACCTTGCGAGCTTATCTCGGGTGTCCTTCTGTCTATCCAGCCAAGTGAGCGTTTTGCTATCTGTGCGCAAGATGAACCTCTGATCTTCTAAGTAAGACCGGAAGTGAATTATGGCCCAAATGACAGCCAAACACTCCTGTTCGTTAAAATGGTAGGCTGCTCCGGTTGGAGAGAACTTGGCACTAGCGTAGCTGATGATCCTGCGTGGTCCTTCTGGTACCTGCTGCATTAGTACTGCGCGCATTCCTGGGGCACTAGCATCCGTCTGTAGGATGAAGGGCAGTGACGGTTCGGGCCGGCTGAAAGGTTCGTGGTGGCGAAAGGCCTCCTTGGCAGCCTCAAGGGCCTTCTGGGCCTCTACGTTCCATTTATAAGGTCCCTTGGGCGAGAGAAAATCTGTAATCGCGGCGATGATCTCCGAGTAATGAGGAACATACTCATGCAGCCAGTTCATGGTACCCAACAATGAACGTAAAAACTTTCTCGTACGGGGAGGCTCAGCGTCCAGGATCGCTTGAAGGTGCTTCGGCTGGGGGTGATTTCCCTCGGAAGTGACGACATGGCCGAGATAGGGAAGACTTGTTTGACCGAATTGGCATTTCTTCGGGGAGCACGTCAGTCCGTATATATTGAGCCTCTGTAGAGTGAGTGCCAGTTGTTGAAGGTGTTGCTCCCCATTCTCGGAGTAGACATTGATGTCGTCCAAGTAGGTAATTGCGAAATTACCCCAGTGGTTTGCGAGCACATGCCACATCAGATTTTGAAAGGTGCCGGGTGCGTTCTTCAACCCGAAGGGCATGACTCGAAATTGGTACTGTCCGCTGCTGGGCGAAGTAAAGGCAGTGAATTTTCGAGCTTCCGGGGCCAAAGTATCTGCCAGTATTCACTCTTGAGATCCAATGTTGAGAAAATTCGGGCGCCGCCGATATCCTTGAGTATCTCGTGTATCCGGGGCAAGTATTGAGGAACGTCCACGGTTTATTTATCCGACGGTAATCTACGCAAAATCGTTAGTCTCCATCCTTTTTGCCCGTGACTACGATGGCTGAGCTGTAAGGTGAGTTGATGGGTTCGATCGTGCCGTCTGCGAGCATGTCGCGTACTTGTGCGTCCAGTCACAATCATTTCTGTTCCGAATATCGACGGGGTGGTTCTCGGAACGGGTTTGGGTCTGACGGGTGGATTTCGTGCTCGAGCGTCATTGTCTGGCGCAGGGGTCCTCCTTGGTGAAAAGGTTGGTTGTTGAGTCTTGCCAAGTCGAAAAATGCGTCCTGGTGCTCCAGCGTGAATGTTTTGTTAGCTGTGGGGTGGGAATATTGGTCGAGGGGGGCTGAGCTTCGGGAGTGAAGTAAACTCGGTTCCGATCTCGTGCCCCTAGGTAAATACATCCCAGGCAATGTTCGTAAATTACGCGGTGTTCCTAGAACCAGGGTATCCGAATACTAGCTCGTTCTCCAAGTTTGGGCTGACGTAAAAGGTGCCGGGGTAATTTCCGTAGATCTCCGGTGACAGGACTATGGAGTGAATCAATTTGAGGGTCGCTCTTCTTGCTGCTAGTTGTGCATATGGAGGGCTGGGCCCTAGGGTCCGCATCTGGACGTCGCTCAGCAGGTCAGCCTTCACGAAGTTGTCTGAGAAACACGAGGCCACCAGAGCCATGGCTTCGCCTCCTGAACGAACGCGGAGGCGGGGTATCCGACGTGAAGTGGTGCTGGTCAGGTTTATTGTTGGTGCTCCTGGTTGGCTGGTTGCTCGGCGGTTCCCTGGGCCGCCGAGCTCCGCCAGTTTTCCTGGGGAGCGTTTCGTCGTTCCGCCCTGAAAACGGGGCTACGCCGTTGATCATCTCCGGGTGTTGGTGCTCTTGTTTGTGCCGAAGTCTCCCGGGTTTCTTCTTTCTTAACCTCCTTCCGCGGCTGATCTTCGGTTTCATCCATTTCAGCCTCCACGACACGATCCATGAGGTCCCCGAATGTTTGAGGGAAGGCGGCGCGAATAACTCTTCGGATGGCCGGCCGAAGAGACTTCAGAAGAATGCGAACAATATCTTCCTCGGGATCAGCAGGTAGAAGTCTCAAGGCCAGCAGGTATTTTTGCTGTAGAAAAACAGCGGCTGATTCCTTCTCTGCTTGTTTCCGTGCGTAAAGTTGCACATTTAGGCGCATAAGGGTGGTGTGACTGGCGTACTTTTGCCTGATGATCTCCCCGAATTTATTCCATGTCAGTGACAGGGATTTGTAGACCTCCCACCATTTTGCCGCTGACTCTTTCAGGGCACGTTGACGAAAAGGAGCAGTGACGCCGTGCACCAGCGATGATTGGGCCTTGTTCATTCTTGATGCTCCTTGGGTGGTCACTGGTACGAATCCGTACAAGGGGACAGCGCTGCTACCTGAGGATAACTCCAGGATAGAGTTTCCCAACGACAGTGTATCCGGAGCGAACTGATTCAGTGAGGGTGGCTGCTGTACTGCGTTGTTGTTGTCAAGTGGGAGAAGTGGGGAAGAAGGGAGGAAGCAACGACACCAGTTGACCAAGTACCGAAACCTAGTTCAATTAACGGCCTGTGAGACTAGGGTTTTGGAAACGGAGGAGGGTTGTCCCAACGAGGACTTTTACGGGCAACCGGAGGTGCGGCCAATGACGGCCGGGTGACAACCCGGGTGACGGCCGTCTACCCCATGAACTTACCAGAGGTGGATCATCGGATTATCCATAAGAAATTCGACATCCAGGGATTTCTCCACAATCTTGTATTCACCTGGACCAAGGTAAGAGCCCTTGGCAGCTCTTCCTCGAAGCAAAGGGCAAGAGGAGTTTCTTAACTCCACCCCGTAGCCAACAAGAGCCACAAAAGGGGATGAAAGGTCTGGACGCCTGGCTCCTAAAAACGCAAGGGTTTGTTTTCGCCGAGCCTCTTCCAGCACCCAAAATCTATGGGAAGAAAAGTCACTGTAACCATTTCGTGACATTCAATAGATCAACGGCCCTTTTCAGGGCCATCAAACAATTTTGACGAGAAATTACATCTTTGCGTTAGATCGGAATCGTATCAGCATTATCAAATAATGGAAATTTGGAAATTTGTCTCTTTCCTTGAAAATTAGTTTTTTTTTATTAAAAATAATTTTTTAAATTAAAAATTTAATTATTCCATGTTTTGTTGAAAATTTATCTTTTTTAGTGGAAAATAATTGTACTTTGTTCAAAATTTGTCTTATTTGGTGCAAAATTAATCTTCTTGTTTGAAAATTCATCTTTTTGGTGAAAAATTAATCTTCTTCGTAGAAATTTCGTCTTTTTTGTATTGAAAAGTCAACTACATAGTTGAAAGTTGAACAACTCTGTTGAAAATATTATATATATTATATAAATATTAAATTTAACTAATTAGTTGAAAAATTCATTATTTTGGTAGTAAATTAATCTTCTCTGTAGAAATTTAATTTTTTTTTATATTGAAAATTCAACTGTACGTGACTGAAATTTTAACAACTTTTTTAAAAATTCCATTTTTGGTTCAAAATTCATCTCTCTGATTGAAAATTAATCTGTTTTGTTGAACATTTGTCTTTTCTGGTTGAACTCAACTGTTTTAGTTTAAAATAAAAATCTTTTTGGGGTTGAATTATCAAATAATACATTTTTTGTTGAAAATATATCTTTTCAATTTAAAAATTCATCTCTTTGCTCAAAAATTAAATGTCTTTTTGTTAATAATCACTTTTTTAACTGAAAATTTAACTATTCAATTTTTTGTTGAAAATTTATCATTTTTAGTTAAAAATTCACGCATTTTGTTCAAAATTTGTCTTTTTTGGTGCAAAATTGATCTTCTTGGTTGAAAATTCATCTTTTTGGTGAAAAATAAATCTTCTTCGTTTTTTTTTGTATTGAAAATTCAACTACATTGTTGAAAGTTGAACAACTTTGTTAAAAATTAAATTTTTTGGTTCAAAATTTATCTTTTTGTTTGAAAATTTAACTAATTTGTTGAAAAATTCATTATTTTGGTAGTAAATTAATCTTCTCTGTAGAAATTTGATTTTTTTTTATATTGAAAATTCAATTCTACGTGATTGAAATTTTAACAACTTTTTTAAAAATTCAATTTTTTGGTTCAAAATTCATCTCTTTGAGTGAAAATTAACCTGTTTTGTTAGAAATTTGTCTTTTTAGATTGAACTCAACTGTTTTAGTTTAAAATAAAATTATTTTTTGGGTTGAATTATCAAATATTACATTTTTTGTTGAAAATGTATCTTTCTCATTTGAAAATTCATCTCTTTGCTTAAAAATCAAATGTTTTTTTCTTCAAAATTACTTTTTCAACTGAAAATTTAACTATTTCATTTTTTGTTGAAAAATTATCATTTTTAGTTAAAAATTTCACGCATTTTGTTCAAAATTTGTATTTTTTGGTGCAAAATTAATCTTCTTGGTTGAAAATTCATCTTTTTGGTGAAAAATTACTCTTCGTAGAAATCTTATCTTTTTTGTATTGAAAATTCAACTACATGGTTGAAAGTTGAAAAAATGTCTTGAAAATTAAATTTTTTGGTTCAAAATTTATCTTTTTGTTTGAAAATGTAACTAGTTTTTTGAAAAATGCATTATTTTGGTAGTAAATTAATCTTCTCTGTAGAAATTAATTTTTTTTTCATATTGAAAGATCAACTGTATGTGATTGAAGTTTTTACAACTTTTTTAAAAATTCAATTTTTTGTTCAAAATTCATCTCTTTGAGTGAAAATTAACCTGTTTTGTTGAAAATTTGTCTTTCTTGGGTAAACTCAACTGTTTTTGTTAAAAATGAAAATCTTTTTTGAATTGTATTATCAAATATTACATTTTTGGTTGAGAATGTATTTTTTTTATTCAAAAATTCATCTCATCGCTTAAAAATTAAATGTTTTTTTGTTAAAAATTACTTTTTCAACTGAAAATTTAACTATTTCATTTTTTGTTGAAAATTTATCATTTTTAGTTGAAAATTGATGCATTTTGTTCAAAATTTGTATTTTTTGGTGCAAAATTAATCTTCTTGGTTGAAAATTCATCTTTTTGGTAAAAAATTAATCTTCTTCGTAGAAATTTCATCATTTTTGTATTGAAAATTCAACTATATGGTTGAAAGTTGAAAAAATGTCTTGAAAATTAAATTTTTTTGTTTAAAAATTTATCTTTTTGTTTGAAAGTTTAACTAATTTGTTGAAAAATTCATTATTTTGGTAGTAAATTAATCTTCTCTGTAGAAATTTATTTTTTTTTCATATTGAAAGATCAACTGTATGTGATTGAAGTTTTTACAACTTTTTTAAAAATTTAATTTTTTGGTTCGAAATTCATCTCTTTGATTAAAAATTAACCTGTTTCGTTGAAAATTTGTCTTTTTTGTTGAAACTCAACTGTTTTTGTTTAAACTGAAAATCTTGTTTGAGTTGAATTATCAAACATTACATTTTTGGTTCAAAATGTATCTTTTTTATTCAAAAATTCATCTCATTGCTAAAAAATTAAATGTTTTTTGTTAAAAATTACTTTTTTAACTGAAAATTTAACTATTCCATTTTTTGTTAAAAATTTATCATTTTTAGTTAAAAATTCACAAATTTTGTTGAAAATTCCTCTTTTTGGTAAAAAATTAATCTTCTTCTTAGAAATTTCATCATTTTTGTATTGAAAATTCAACTACATGGTTGAAAGTTGAACAACTTCGTTGAAAATTAAATTTTTGGTTCAAAATTTTCTTTTTGTTTGAAAATTTAACTAATTTGTTGAAAAATTCATTATTTTGGCAACTAAATTAATCTTCTCTGTAGAAATTAATTTTTTTTTTTATATTAAAAATTTAACTGTACGTGACTGAAATTTCAACAACTTTTTTTAAAAATTCCATTTTTTGGTTCAAAATTCATCTCTTTAATTGAAAATTAATCTGTTTTGTTGAACATTTGTCTTCTCTGGTTGAACTCAACTGTTTTATTTTAAAATGAAAATCTTTTTTGGGTTGAATTATCAAATAATACTTTTTTTTTTTTGAAAATGTATCTTTTCTATTTCAAAATTCATCTCTTTGCTCAAAAATTACATGTTTTTTTGTTTAAAATTACTTTTTTAACTGAAAATTTAACTACTTCATTTATTGTTGAAAATTTATCATTTTTAGTTAAAAATTCAGGTATTTTGTTCAAAGTTTGACTCTTTTGGTGTTCTCTTTTTGTTTAAGGACTTAACAATATTGTTAAAATTGTTTATGGACGATCCCTAATCAACTTTAGCAGAATATACATTTATGCGTATATATTAGGCTGGTTAAAAATAATCGACAATTTTTTTTTTTTTCAAAAAACCCACATAAAAACTTCCGGAAAGGTGTCGAAAGACGCCTGTGAAAAGCAGAGCTCTTAATATTAATATTTAGAGGTCGCTCATCGCGAATTTATATTTCCCATTTAAATAGCATGTGAATTTTTTTTTTTTAATTTCGAGTTTTGTAACTCTTGAAAGGCTTGATGAATTTTTAAGACCATAACATATTCTTGTAGGGAATTTGACGCTCTACAAAAAATATCTCTTATGATTTTTTCATATATTTATTCCTTTAAAAGTTATTTAAGGTTAAATTTGAACACATAATAAATTTATCCTTTTTACATTCTCATCATAATGAGAAAGTATTGGTTTTATGTGAAAAATGACTTTCGCGGATTCCATCAAATGTCGACGTTTTGAGGCCCCCTGAGTCAGAAAAAATGGTTTTTACGTCGGTGTCTGTCTGTCTGTCGTTGTTGTCGTCGTCGTCGTCGTCGTCGTCGTCGTCTGTATATCGGATAACTTTTGAAAGACTAATCGGATTAGATTTTGCTTTGGCACACAGTTTCAGGGGGAAAAAAGAGGAATCGAGTTCGTTAACCAGCCATTTTGGATGAAAATTCAAAAAGTTAGAGCATTTTCAAAAAATTTGAGACCACTTTTTTCCAAATTTCAAAATTATATATGCGGGCGCTTATAGTACTCGAAAATCTAAACAATTTATCCTCACGACTTTTTTTGATGAAAAGAAAATTGTCCGAGTTACAGCATTTTCAAAATCCCCCCAAAAAAGCGAAAAGTAACATTTTCGGCCAAACAACGCACGATACGAAAAAAAGTCAAGATAGGAAAAGTGTTTATTTTCGCACGTCCTACAAGATTATCATAACGACTTTTTGAATTTTCTTGAAAAATCGAAAATTCATATTTTTATTGCACAAGAAATAATGAAAAATCAAAAAAATCAATTTCACGGTCAAACTATGCAAGATACGACAAATCATGACTGAACTAAAGTTGTGCATTTAAAAAAGATCTACAAATTTCTCCTGGGTCACTTTTTGATAGGATGTGTAGTTTTTGTTTTATTCGTAAAAAATGACATTAACAGTGAAAAAATCGGCCCGATAAAAGGGCACATTCTCATCAAAACTTTGCTTATTTACTTTATTTTTCATCTCGGGTGTGTTTTTTCACAATATTTCATTGTTTTTATGTTCTCAATACTATTTCTAACGATTGAAACACTAAAATATAATAATAATTCAAACAATTTATTCTGACTGAAAATCTGACTTTTATTTCAGAATGCGTTTTGATCTTTGTTTACATATGAACTCCTATCTAATACAACGCTGCTGAAGGCTGGTGACCTTCTCAGTATAAAACATCAACCAATTGCGACTCTCTCGGTTTCCATTCCTTGTCCTCGCCCCCCCCCCCCTCCCCCCGTAACAGAAGTTTTGGTGGGACTGACGTAAGAACTGGACTCTCCACTATACGACTAATCACTACTTAACTTGGGTATGATTTCGACTCGCACAACAAATTTCGCGCATAAAGGTGGTAGTTGGGTGTACAATCTAAACATGAATAATACAAACAATAAAGTAGCCTCGGAATGGACTGAAACTTTGATTGAGGTTTTGAAATATGGTCAGGAGTAGATAGGGAATCACACGGTAGTCAAGGGGTCGGTTTGATTATGAATGAAAAAGCTAGATATATGTTCCAAAAACGACTTAAATACTTTTTTTCTCCCCTTTTCAGATAGTTGGAAAAAAATCTTTCTGATTGTAGGATTTATTATAAAGATACGGAAATATACGCTGAAGTAAAGGAATTACCTTCTTCATTTTAAATCAAATACAACTTTAGTCATTTTTATCTGAAGAACATTGAACATAACATATGGTCGTTGTGAAGCGCGAAGACCAAATTGCGCGCAGCAAGCGCGCTCAAACTTTTGGGTTTCTATTATACGATGAACAGAAACGAGCGTGAAGCGCGAGGTTCACATGATGATCATACCAAATATCGAGCGCGAAGCGCGAGTGTCGTGATGAGAATGTGTTCCTTAAGGTCGATAGAACCTTAAGTAAATTAGTTCTTATTTTTATGTAAAACTGACATAATTAAACCAAAAGCAGGTCATAACGATGAAGCTTACTAAGAGAGTATTAGCTTGCGAAGCGCGCAATAGCGAGCACACGAAGTGTGAAAACCTAGACGACAAATGTGTCCGAGCGTGCAGCGCGAGGTGAATACATTATCGAGCGCGAAGCGCGAGATAAACATATAATCGAGCGCGAAGCGCGAGATCCAACAGGTGCGCGCCCTAGGCGCGCTGAAACTTGCGAGCGAAGCGAGCCGCGCGCGAAGCGCGCGATGAGAATGTGCCCGCGAAGCGGGCAGATTTTTTTTCTTAATTTTTGCAAAAATTTTGAAATTTATCACTAATTATCGTAATATTTTTTTTCAGAAATTTTATAGTTTATAATTTTCTTTGAAAAAAAGATCGTTTAACAATTTTTAAATCGAAAAGCTCAGTATCTTTAATCAAGATACTGAGCTTTAAATTTTTAAATCGAAAAGCTCACTATCTTTAATAAAGATACTGAGCTTTTCGATTTAAAAATTGTTAAACGATCTTTTTTCTAATACAAATTATGAACTATAAAATTTCCGAAAAAAATATTACGATAATTAGTGATAAATTTCAAAATTTTTCCAAAAATTGAAAAAAAAACGATAAATTTATTATGTGGTCAACTTTAACTTCAAATAACTTTTGAAAGAGTAAATTTATGAAAAAATCATAAGAGACCTTTTTTGTAGAGCGTCGAATTCCCTATAAGAATGTGTTATGGTCTTAGCAATTCATCAAGCCGTTCAAGAGTTACAAAACTCAAAATTAAAAAAAAAGTTTTCACATGCTATTTAAATGGGAAATAGAAATTCACGATGAGCGACCTCTAAATATTAATATTAAGAGCTCTGATTTTCACAGGCGTCTTTTTACACCTTTCCGGAAGTTTTTATGTGGTGGTTTCGAAAAAAAAATAGTCGATTTTTTTAACCAGCGTAATATATACGCATAAAGGTATATTCTGCTAATGTTGATTAGGAAGCGTCCATAAAAAAAATTAAACAAGATTATTAAGTCTTTAAACAAAAAGAGAACACCAAAAGACACGAATTTTCAACAAAATGCGTGAATTTTCAACTAAAAATGATCAAACTTCAACAAAAAATGGAATAGTTAAATTTTCAGTTAGAAAAGTAATTTTTACGAAAAAACATTTAATTTTTGAGCAAAGAGATGAATTTTGAACCAAAAAATTGAATTTTTAAAAAAGTTGTTAAAATTTCAATCACGTACAGTCGAATTTTCAATATAAAAAAATCAAATTTCTGCAGAGAAGATTAATTTGCTACCAAAATAATCAATTTTTCAACAAATTAGTTGAATTTTCAAACAAAAATAAATTTTGAGCCAAAAATTGAATTTTTAACAAAGTTTTCCAACTTTCAACCAAGCAGTTAAATTTTCAATTCAAACCAGATAAATTTCTACACAAAAATTAATTTTTCACAATAATGATTAAATTTTTACAATAAAGATGAATTTTCAAACAAGGAGATTATTTTGCACCAAAAAAGGCAAATAAAAAAATACATGAATTTTCAATTAAAAGAGATACATTTTCAACGAAAAATTGAATATTTAAATTTTCATTTAATTAATTTTCAAAAAAAAACTAACTTCCACCAAAATTGTTGAATTATTAACAAACAAAAAATAATTTCCAACCAGAAGATCAATTTTCAAGCAAAAAAATGGATTCTCAAGCAAAAAAATGAATTTTCAACTAAAAATATACATTTTTTTTAACAAAACAAAAAAAAAAACATAAAAATTTTCAAATAAGAAGAATAATTTTTGACAAAAAAAAGATGAATTTTCAACTGAAAAAGATGAATAAAAGAAAACAAGTTTTCAAAGAAATGGTTAAATTATCAACAAAAAAATCATTTTTCAACCAAAAACATAAATTTTTAAACAAAAAGAATAATTTACAACGAAAACAGATATTTTTAATTTCATTTTAACTAATAGAAAATTTCATCTTTGTTTAAATCAATTTTTTTAACCAAAAATGTAATTATTTTATTTTTATTTGAAAAATTATCTTTTCCAGACGAAAATTCAAATATTTGCTTGAAAAATCAATTATTTCCGTAAAAAATTCAATTATTTGGCGTCAGCTTAAAAATTCAACTGATTTGTGGAAAATTCATGTATTTTGTTGAAAATTCGTCTTTTTGGTTCATTTTAACTAATAGAAAAGTTGTCTTTCTTTTAATCAAGTTTTTAAACTAAAAATGTAACTGTTCCATTTTTTTTTTTTTTTTGAAACTTATCTTTTTAGATAAAAATTCAAATATTTGGTTGAAAATTCAACTATTTTGGTAGAAAAATTAATTACTTGGTGTAGGTTTTAAAATTCAACTGTTTTGTGGAAAATTCATGTATTTTGTTGAAAATTCGTCTTTTTTGGTCCATTTTAACTATTAGAAAATTCGCCTTTTTTTATTCAAGTTTTTAAACTAAAAATGTAATTATTCCATTTTTTGTGGAAAACTTATCATTTTTATTCAAAAATTAAACTATTTTGTGGAAAATTCATGTATTTTGTTAAAAATTCTTTTGGTTTAAAATTTCTCTTTTTTTCAGTTTAAAATTCAACTATTTGGTTGAAAATTTCAACTATTTTGGTAGAAAATTGACTGTTTGGTTAAAAATTAAACTATTTATTTAATAAATTAACTGCTTGGTAGAAAATTACCTTTTTTGTTGAAAATTCATAGTGTCAAACGAAAATTCAACTGGTTTATGGAAAATTCATGTATTTTATTAAATATTTTTTTTCAGTTTAAAATTCAAATATTTGGTTGAAAATTGAAACTATTTAGGTGAAAAATTTAAATATCTGGTTAAAAATTTAAGTATTTATGTGAAAAATTAACTATTTGGTAGAAAATTAACTTCTTTATTGAAAATTCATTGTGTCGGGTGGAAAATTTAACTGCTTTGTGGAAAATGCATGTATTTTGTTGAAAATCTGTCTCTTTCGGTTCATTTTAACTGGTAGAAAATTCGTCTTTTCAAAAAATTAATTTTTAAAAATAAAAATGTAACTATTCCATATTTGGTTGAAAATTTAACTATTTTAGAAATTTTCGGAAATTTTTCCAAATTTTTAAATATTTTTTATTTTTTTAAAACGTCTTAAATTCCTGAAAATATTTTTAACTTGTAATCTTCTAATATATATGTATATCATATGCGGGTGCTGGAGAGTTCGATGCCTGGAGACCGTCTTCTGGATCAGTGTTAACACGCTTGCTTCAGCCCTGAAATCACCTGAGGCGATTTGCAGAAACCTGTGATAAAAAATTATTGCTCTTTACAAAAAGTCGACTCTTTTTAATGATCAGGTTTTATCCCTTGCTGTCACGCAAAGCGAAAATACTTCCTTCTATGTTTACTGTTCACTTTTTTCAATTACACTTCACGTATAACTGTACTTTAATTTTTCAAAAATAGTTATTTCTTGTAAAACGTTCAAGTTACGAAGAAAAGTGATTAAAAATACTGATTTGAAACCAAAAGTTGAATCGATAATTTTTTAATAAACAAAATTATTTTTAAAGACAGAAAAAACTATTTTTCAAGAAAATAGTTACACTTTCAAGAAAAGAAATGAACGTTCAACTCAAATGATAGATCTTTAATAAAAAAATTAATTTTTAACAAAGTAGTTCAACCAAGTAGTTATATTTTAAAATATGAATTATTAATGGAATAGTTGATATTTCAATTAAAAAAGATTTGAATTTCAAATCGAAATCGTTCGTATTTCAACAACACTAGAGCCTCATACGCGCGCTCCGCGCGCGACCAATTTGTTTACATTCATTTATTTTATTTGGAAATGAATTTCAATAAAATACCATAAAATTGATTTTTACTTCAATAATTTTGATTTATACATGGCTTCGCATGGATACCCTCTCACGATGCAGAATAAATAATTCTGTAAAAAATGGAGCATATACGTTGAAAAATAGCCACACTCTAAAATTTTCAATCGAAATTGTTTAAATAATTAATAATTCTTGTACATTTACAAAACATAGTGAAAATTCATCGGAAAGACAATCTTAGTTGATTCCGCAAATAAATTGTTCTGAATGTGTTTATGAAAATTGTTTAAATAATTAATAATTATTGTAAATTTTCAAAGTATCATAAGAAAGAGCTATTTGAAAAAACATTCTTTATTGATTTCGTAAACAAATTGAGCCTATTCTTAAAAAAAGCCAAACTCTTGATTTGTTGATCAAAATTGTTTAAATAATTATTCATTCTTAGAAATTTGCAGAGCATTCTAGCAAAAAGTAATTGGAAAGCTATTCTTACTTAATTCTATAAAAAATGGAGCCTGTTCGTGAAAAAATAGTCAAGCTCTCATTTTTTTAATTAAAATTGTTTAAATAATTGAAAATTATTGTAAATTTACAAAGCAAAATATAAAACAGTCATCGGAAAGATATTCTTAGTTGAATTCGTAAACAAAGTGAGCCTATTTGTTGAAAAACAGACAAACTCTGAATATGTTTATGAAAATTGTTAAAATAATTAACAATTATTGTAAATTTGCAAAGTAACATAGGAAAGACTTATTTTTAATACATTCTTTTTGGTTCTGTAAACAAATTGAGCCAATTTGTTAAAAATAATGATATTACTATTAATAATTCTTGTAAATTTACAAAGCAGCATATAAAATAGTCATCGAAAAGACATTCCTAGTTGATTCCGTAAACAAATTCTGCCGATTCCTTAAAAAATAGACAAACTCTGAATATGTTTAGGAAAATGTTTAAAATAATTAATAATTATTGTATATTTTCCAAGTATCGTAGAAAAGATTTATTGGGAATACATTCTTTCTTTATTCCCTAAACTAATTGATTCCAATTCGTTGAAAAATGACCGAGCTCTTAATTTGTTTATGAAAATTGTTTAAATAATTAATAATTTTTGAAAATTTGCAAATCATCATACAAAAAAGTAATTGGAAAGACATTCTCAGCTAATTGTGTAAACAAAGTTAGCATATTTGTTAAAAAATAGCCAAACTTTAAATTTCTGTATCAAAATTGTTTAAATTATTATTAATTCTTGTAAATTTACAAAGCAACATAGAAAAGAGTCATCGGAAAGACATTCTTAGTTGATTCCGTAAACAAATTGAGCTTATTTGTTTATAGAAATTGTTACAAAAATTAATCGTTCTTGTGAATTTACATAAGCAACATAGAAAATAGTCATCAGAAAGACTTTTCTTAACATCATAGAAAAAAGTAATCTGAAAGATATTCTTACTTAATTCTGTACAAAATTGAGCCTATTCGTTGAGAAATAGCCAAACTCTTAATTCTTCAATCAAAATTGTTTAAATAATCAATAATTCTTATAAATTTATAAAGCAACATAGAAAAGAGTTATCGGAAACATATTCTCAGTTGACTCCGTAAAAAAATTGTGCCTATTCCTTAAAAAATACCCAAACTCTAAATATTTTTATGAAGACTGTTTACATAATTAATAATTATTGTAAATTTGCAAAGCTTCATAGAACAGAGTCATCGGAAGGATATTCTTAGTGAATATTGTAACAGAAATTTAGTTTATTCGTTGAAAAATAGCCAAACTCTGAAGTTGTTCATGCAAATTGTTTGAATTATTAATAATTATTGTAAATTTACGAAGCAACATAGAAAAGTGTCATCAGAAAGAAATTCGTAGTTGACTTTGTAAACAAACTGTACCCATTCCTTGAAAAATAGCCAAACTCTAAATATGTTTATGAAAATTGTTAAAATAATTAATAATTATTATATATTTGCAAGCTATCGTAGAAACGAATTATTGGAAATACATTCTTTCTTCATACCCTAAACTAATTTATTCTATTCGTTGAA
This sequence comes from Andricus curvator, assembly GCA_932195095.1. Classification (NCBI taxonomy): domain Eukaryota; kingdom Metazoa; phylum Arthropoda; class Insecta; order Hymenoptera; family Cynipidae; genus Andricus; species Andricus curvator. The sequence goes on along the minus strand of CAKNYM010051911.1, from coordinate 371,888 downwards.
AAAAGGCCAAGGTCCTTCTGAAAAGTTAAACAAAAATGTAAATTTGGTTTTTAAATAAAAAATTAACAAAATTTATCATAGAATATCCAAACACAATACAAAAATAAATGGTACTCAAAATTTCGAAATTTTCAAAAATTTTGAAATATAAATGAACTATGACAAAAGCGTTAAATCGAAAATGAATCTTTCAAAATACGAATAAAATATTAAAAATGTTAATTAAAAGCCTTCTTTTTAAAAAATGCGTGAAAGGAATCGTATATATACCGAAGTATAAATGCATATACTTCCACTAAGCTTCTTATGAAAACAAACATCTCGAGTTCAAATAAATACAGATCGCCCATGGTCGATGAGAGCGCCTTATGGTTAACTAAGTAACGGTAACGGTAACTAAACGACGAATACCAACTTTCAAAGATAGGAACAAAAAACTGAATGTAAACAAAAAGATGAATTATCAGAAAAAAAAGAATAGATAAATTTTAAGTTGAAAAAATTAATTTTCAACCAAAAACAAACAACAAAGTTTTCAAAAAAATAGTAGTTAAATTAAAAATAAGTTTTTAAAATGATGATTTATCAACAACAAGAAAAAATTGAATTTTTAACAAAGTAGTTTAGCTTTCAACCAAGTAATTGAATTTTTCCCAAAAAACGTATAAATTATCAATAGAATAGTAGAATATTCAAACAAATAGTTAAACTTTTATCTAAAAAAGAACAATTTTTAACAAAAAATGGAATAGTTTAATTTTGAATTAACAGAATTATTTTTAAACAAAAAAATTTTTTTGGATAAAATAGTTCCTATTTCAACCAAAAATATTTTTATTTTGAACAAAAAACAGTTTAACCAAAAAAAGAATTTCCAACGGAAAAAAGAATAGATAAATTTTCATTTAAAAAAAATTAATTTTCAACAAAAAAAAAACAAAAAAATTCTAGACAAAGTAGTTAAGTTATTAACCACAAAAATAATTTTTTAAATTAAATGTATAAAACAACAACAAAAAAACTGAATTTTCAATAAAGTAGTTTAACTTTCAATCAAGTAGTTGAATTTTTTGTTTAAATATGAATTCTCAACAAATCATTCGATAATTGATATTTCAACCAAATTATATTTTTATTTTACATTGAAAAGTGTAGAATTCGAAAAAAAAGATTAATTTTCAACCAAGAAGATTCATTTTCTATTGATAAAGACAAATTAATCTGATCAGTAACGCCTAGTGATCGAATCATTAATTTTGAATTTCGTAATCAATAACTTTTAGTAATTAAATCAGTCAATTTGATTGATCTAATCAGTAAATTAATTTTCTACTAAGAATGACGAATTTTCCCAAAAAAATGAATTTTCAACCAAAAACATTAATTTTTACCATAAAAAACGAATTGTCAACAAAATAGTTAAATTTTCCACCCAAGAAATAAATGATCGACCAAAAAAAAAAAAAATTTTTACTGAGAACATTGATATTCTACAACAAAAGATGAATTTTCCACAAAATGCATGAATTTTCAATCAAATAATTGAATTTTCAACTAAAGAAGATAAATTTTTACTTAAACACGCATTAATTAAATTTTCAGTTGCAAAATTAATTTACAACTAAAAAAAGCATTTTTCAACCACGAAGTTAAATTTTTAACCAAAGAAATTAAATTTCGACTACAATGACGAATCTTCATTAAAAAATTAATTTTCAAATAAATAGTCAAATCTTTCACCAAAAATTATGAATTTTCAACAAAATTCGTGAATTTTCAACTAGAAAGATAAACTTTCTACCAAAAATGGAATAATTATATTTTCAGTTGAAATAATGATTTTTCAACTAAAAAAACGCATTTTTAACAAAATAGTTAAAATTTTAACCAAAGAGATTAATTTTCAAGAAAATACATGATTTTTCAACTATAATAATAATAATAATAATCATAGAATTATATATATATATAATGGAATAGAATAGAAAATATATTCAGTTAAACAAAAATTAATCTTCAACTAAAAAAACTAATTTTTAATCAAAGAAATTAATCTTCAACAAAATACATGAGTTTTCAAATCAAAATAAAATATTTACATTTTTAGTTTAAAAAAATAATTTTCAAACAATTAAAATGGAATTTTTTACAAAATAGTTAAAGCCCCAACGAAAAAATATTAATTTTCCACCAAGCATTAGCATTTTTAGGCAAAAAAATATGAACTTTCTACAACAGATGAATTTTTTAATCAAAAAGACGAATTTTCAACTTTGACAGATTTTTCAGTCAATAAAATAAAATTCCATAAAAAATGTGGAATTATTATGCCAAAAAGACGAATTTTCTACAAAACAGTTGAAATTTCAAACCGAAAATATGAATTTTCGATTTAAAAAAGTTAATATTCGATCAAATAGTTGTATTTTCAACCAAAAAGATTGTCTTTTTCGTTTTCAACAAAACTGTTGAATTTTGAACAAAATAATAAAACTGTTTGTTCATTCACTAAGATTATAAATTATAATAATAACTTTTTCAAGGACAACATTTTTTTAAAATGATTGAGTACAATCTGTACAATATGTACACGCAATAAAAATCGCAAATTTTCGTTTTTGGATATGAAAAATCAGAACATAGCACAATAAATCAGAAAATCAGGACAGCGATGAAATCCCAGATAAAATAGCAAACTCTAATCTTATTATTTAAAATAAAATTAAAATGGCAAATCTTTATCCAACTTTTGAATTCAATAAATGATTTAACATATTTCAAAAAAAAAAAAAAAAAAAAAAAATATTTTTTGAATTTATTTTAATTTTAACTACACTGAAAATTAACAAAAACAAAACCTATTAATAAAAATTAAATGAACTGGAAAGGAGGTAGTTTGGAAATTTTGAATTGTGAATTTTGTTCATGCTCTTACTTCGTTGCATGAAATTATTCATAAAAAAGTATATTTTATTTCGATCTTGATTTAAAAAAAACAGTGTGTGGTAGTGGGGCCACACGGCAGAAGTGAAACTTTGATGGATTAACTTTGAAATTTTTCGTGAGGAATCATAATGAGTTGTGAGGAGATCACATAGTAAGAGAGTGCAAAGAGAGGGAGGGAGAGAGAGAGAGAGAGCATATACACGCTTTGCTTAGTGTGGCAGTAGTGGGGATATCGAAGAGTCTTTAAAGCAATTGCGAATCGTCGCACAAAAGGGAGACGCAATAGAATACAAATACATACATAATTTTCAAATATCACCCCATAAGTCTGTTGTATAGGGTCCCAAAAAATCCGATGAGTGAAAAATTGGGTTTTGCGAGTTTTTGGCGCTAATTATGATTTTTTTGCGGTTTTTAAAAAATTGTTTCTAATACATAAAATACTACTTCCTATTAATAATTAAATGTTTACATAAACAGTTGAACATAATATAGAAAACTGCGCATTTCTATAAATTTTTAATCGAGCGCGAAGCACGAGACACGTGATGAGAATTTGATCGTTAAAGCCGAAGGAGCTTTAACAAAAGAGAATTCACAATCATCCGCGCAGCGGGCAGAATTTTTTGTTTAAATATTTAGAATTTTAGTTAAAAATTCATCTCTCTGGTTTCAAATTGAACTATTATTATTATTATTATTATTATCATTATTATTATTCTATGATACTATTAGGCTTGAATTAAGGAGGTCGGTATAGATTTTAGATTGATCTAGAATTCCCATGTTGTTCATTTAAATAACACGTTCGTTCCGCAACACTGCTCCGACCCAGGTCGCTGATCAATCTCTGTAGCAAGCACTCCAGGCGAAAAGCTTCAGAAAGTCATTATGTAAAGCTCTCCACTCGGAAAGAACTACTTTGTTAAAAATTCGTTTTCTTAGTTAAAAAATAATTTTTTTAACTGTCAACTTAAGTATTTGGTTGAAAATTCAACTTTTCTGTTGAAAATTAACTTTTTTGTCAAAAATTCATATTTTTGTGTGAAAAATTGATCTTTTTAGCATTAAATTTAACTTTATGATTAAACGTTGAACTTATTTCATGAAAATAATTTTTTTGTTCGAATATTCATCTGTTTAGTTAAAAATTAAACAACCTTATTGAAAATTCGTCTTTTTAGCATGGAAATTAAACTTTTTGGTTAAACGTTGAAATACTTTCTACAAAATGCATTCTTTTATTAAAGATACATATTTTCAGTTGAAAATTTATATCTTTGGTTAAAAACTATACTAATTTATTGAAAATTTGTTTTCAGTTGATTTTTCAATCAAATAGATACATTTTCAGTTTAAAAAAATAATTTTTAACCATGAAAACAATTTTTCAATAAAGTAGTTCAGTTTTTAACCCAAGATATGAATTTTCAACTGCATAAAATTATGAATTTTTAATTAAAAAATGCATTTTCAAGAAAGTAGTTCAACGTTTAATCATAAAGCTTAATTTAATGCTAAAAAGATGGATTTTCCACCCAAAAATATGAACTTTTGACAAAAAAGTTCATTTTAAACAAAAAATTTAAATTTTCAACCAAATAGTTAAGTTTTGAGTTTAAAAAATTAATTTTCAACTAAGAAAACGAAATGTCAACAAAGTAATTCTTTCCGAGTGGAGAGCTTTACATAATGACTTTCTGAAGCTTTTCGCCTGGAGTGCTTGCTACAGAGATTGATCAGCGACCTGGGTCGGAGCAGTGTTACGGAACGAACGTGTTATTCAAATGAACAACATGGGAATTCTAGATCAATCTAAAATCTATACCGACATCCTTAATTAAAGCCTAATAGTATCATAGAATAATAATAATGATAATAATAATAGTTCAATTTTAAACCAGAGAGATCAATTTTAAACTGCAATTATGAATATTTAAACAAAAAATTCTGCGCGCTGCGCGGATGATTGTTAATTCTCTTTTGTTAAAGCTCCTTCGGCTCGATTAAAATTGGCTAGAAATGAGGAGTTTTATATATTATGTTCAACTCTATTATATTATTATACATATAATTTTTTTATTATTACTTTAATATTTGTTCCTTAATTGGTATAACTTCTTTTGTTAATTCGCAGCTATCCTGGAAAATGTATCATTTCAATAAATGTATAATTATTATTACAATTCATAATGTGTATCGATATTGAAATCGACGTATTTTCATTGTTTTGTTTTTATAATTTAAAAAAATGCGCGTCTTATAAAAAAATTGTTCGAAGCAAATTTGTAGATATAATTTAGGCAAACATTTTTGCGAATTAACATTTTATTGTAGCTTATGTCGTTTTTCTAAATAATTTATTTTTTATTTCAATGTTATGTTTTACGATGAAAATAAAAACTACGCGTCCTATAAAAAACTAATTTATAACATATTTGTTGATCTTGTTTTGGTGAACAACTTTTGTTCATAATTTTTCCTTCTATCTTGCGTCTTTTTTCCAAAAATTTTAATTTTGTTTAATGTTATTTTTTACGATTAAAATAAAAACTACGCGTCCTGTCGAAAAAAAATTAATAACAAATTTTTCGATCTTTTTTTGGTAAACAACTTTTGTCTATTTATCTTTTTTTGAATCTTGTGTTGTTTATCCAAACATTTTACTTTTTGAAAATGCTTTTTTACGATTAAAACAAAAACTACGCGTCCTATAAAACAATGATTCATTTCGCATTTCGTGTCGCTTTTCCAACAATGTTATTTTTTAGATTTTTAATGTTATTTTTTACGATTAAAAAAATGAAAACTTCATCCAATCACGAACACGGGTTTCCCGACAAAAATAGTTTCAAATTGTTTCGAGTATTTTCGAGATAATTTCCATAATTAAACGAAAATGGCGCCATGCGCTTTTTAATAATTGGATTCAAAAAATTCACAAAAATGTATTGCAGAACAAAAATAAATATTATTGAACCTAATGCCAATTAAATAATTTTCATTGCAATTATGATACTTCGATCAATTAAAACGATTTCATAAAATCCCTAAAAAGCCTTTTTTCAGTATATTCTTGTTACCAATGGTGAATTTCTGAAACTGTGAGTAAATTTTAGTAAAATGATCACGAATAACTTCTTGATAGTGCAAGTAGAAGAATCTATTAAATCAATCTATGTACGTGATGGCATCCGACAATAAAAACGAAAGCAAAAACCATCCATCGCTTAAGTGGTGATCGAACGTTCTATGCAGACACACAAACTGAATTCTAATTTCAGTATTGTTGGTAATTCCTCATTTCTGAATCAAAATTTGACTATTTAGTTAAAAGTAAAAGTACTTTTTTGAAAATGCATTTTTTTGTTCGAATATTCATAATTTTACAAGGAATCTGTATTATCGTCAGAGAAAAACAGAAATTTTTAACGTCTTTTCAGACTAGATGAAGATATGAATTAAAAATTATTTTAATTAATTTTTTCTGAAAAAAGATCTTCTCCTTTCACTCCGCTGGGAAGCGAACCTCAGAACTTCCGATTGCCGGTCGAGTGCTTTCCCATTAAGCTACTAGAGTGATCGAGAAAAGAAAATTTTTTCAGAAAATACACGAATTATTTTGCCAGGTGGTAAATCAAATTTTTCAAGGAATCTGTATTATCATCAGAGAATAACAGAAATGTTTAACGTCTTTTCAGATGAATTTTCAATAAAAAAAAAAGATTAATTTTCAACGAAATAGTTCAATTTTCTACTAAAAAATATAAATTTTCAACGTAAAATGGAATTGTTAAATTTTCAGTTTCAAAACCTAATTCAGAACAAATAAAATTAATTTGCAACAAAATAAATAAAATTTAAAATAAGTAGTTTAATTTTTAAGCAAAATTTAATTTTCTACCAAAATAGTTGAATCCTCAACCAAAACAGATAAATTTTCAACTGAATAGTTTTATTTTTAACCAAGCAAAATGTAAGTTTTACTAAGAAATTAATTAACAAACCAAAAAGACGAATTTTCAGTCAAGAAAGAAAAAAAAAAAAAAAAAAAAGCCAACCAAATTGTTGAATTTTCAAACCAAGAAGACGAATTTTCAACAATACAGTTGAATTTTCAAAAAAAAAAAGAGATTTCCCAACGAAAAATGTTATTGTTTATATTTTGACATCAAAAACAGTTGAATTTAAAACAAGACGAATTTTAAAAAAATAGATAAATTTTCAATCAAATAGTTGAATCTTCTACCAGAGTGTTGAATTTTAAGCCATAAAGACGAATTATTTAACAAAAAATTGAATTTTCAACCAAAAAGATGAATTTTCAACCAAAAAGGTGAATTTTCAACCAAGAAAAATTTTGAAGTGAAGAAAGAAAAAAAATCAACCAAATTGTTCGATTTTCAAGCTAAAACCACGAACCTTCAAGAAACCAGTTGAAATTTTAAACCAAGTAAACTTGTTTAAAAAGTTAAATTAATTTTAAACCAAAAAGATTCATCTTCTGAAGAAAAAGATGAATCCTCAACAAAATAGTGTAATTTTCAACCAAAGAGATGAATTTTCAACTAAAATAATAAATCTTCAACAACAAAAAAGTGAATGAATTTAACAAAGTGCTTCAACTTTCAAACAAATAATGGCATTTTCAACTAAGAAAGATAAAGTTTACGTAAAAAATAAAATAGTTTAATTTTTAGTTTAAACAAAATTAAATTTCAACAAGAAAAAACGAATCTTCAACAAAATAGTTAAATTTTCAACCAAAGAGATAAATTTCCAACAAAAGAGTTGATTTTTTAAACCAAGAAAGATTACCACCAAATTATTGAATTGCCAATTTTCTACAAAAAAGTTAAATCTTCAGTCTGAAAATATGAATTTTCATCAGAAAAATTTATTTCAAACCAAATCGTTCACTTTTCAACTAAGAAAGATAAATTTAAAACCAAAAATGGATGAGATAAATTTTCAATTAAAAAAAATTAATTTTCGGCGAAAAAAAAACGAATTTTCAACAAAAAACTTGACTTTTTAAACCAAGAAAGATTTTTCAATCGAGAAAAAAAGATTTCCACCAAATTATTGAATTTTCCAGTCAAAAAGGCCAATTTTCTACGAAAAAGTTAAATTTTCAGTCTGAAAATATGAATTTTCATCAGAAAAATTGATTTCAAACCAAATAGTTCACTTTTCAACTAAGAAAGATAAATTTCAAATAAAAAATGGATGAGATAAATTTTCAATTAAAAAAAATTAATTTTCAGCAAAAAAAAAAAACGAATTTTCAACAAAAGAGTTGATTTTTCAAACCAAGAAAGATTTATCAATGGAGAATAAAATATTTCCACCAAATTATTGAATTTCCCAGTCGAAAAGGCCAATTTTGTACAAAAAAGTTAAATTTTCAGTCTGAAAATATGAATTTTCATCAGAAAAATTTATTTCAAACAAAATAGTTCACTTTTCAACTAAGAAAGATAAATTTCAAACCAAAAATGGATGAGATAAATTTTCA
>CAKNYM010051911.1:344813-363414 GCA_932195095.1 Andricus curvator | reverse complement strand
CAAAAATGGATGAGATAAATTTTCAATTAAAAAAAATTAATTTTCAGCGAAAAAAAAGCGAATTTTCAACAAAGCAATTACATTTTTAATCAAATAGATCAATTTTCAACCAAGTTTTACAAAAAAAAAGTTTTAGTTTTTTTTTTAAGTAAAGTTTTAGAAAAAGTTTACATTAATTGTACGGCTTGAAAATTTAATTTTCACATTAATTGTCTTTATTTCAATAAAATAACCGATTCGACTTTATGGAAAAAATATTTATAAAAAAATGTATGTCTAATAAAAATCAAAAAATAAAAACGAATAAAAATTGTGTTGTTTAACCAGGTCACAAAATTATTTGCAACAAATACAGTTAGTATTTCAATATTCCCCTTATTTTTTAATTTAAAAAATGATTTTATATAAATTGAAAAAATATGTTAATTTTATTATAATATTTTGCAACATTATATTAAATTTCCTGAAATCCTGAAAAATGTAGAACATTTAAAACACCTTCAAATTATTTAAATACTCAGAAATCTGACAAAGTCTGTTAAGATCTTTTTAAAATCCCATGGAATCTTTTAAAATGTGCTCAAAATTATTTTAAATCATTTTTCTCTGAAAAAAGATCTTCTCCTTTCACTCCGCTGGGAAGCGAACCTCAGAACTTCCGATTGCCGGTCGAGTGCTTTCCCATTAAGCTACTAGAGAGATCGAGAGAAGAAACTTTTTTCAGAAAATACACGCATTATTTTGCCAGGTGGTAAATCAAAATTTTCAAGGAATCTGTATTATCATCAGAGAATAACAGAAATTTTTAACGTTCTTTCAGACTAGATGGAAACATGAATTAAACATTATTTTAATTAATTTTTTTTTGTTTGAAAAAAGATCTTCTCCTTTCTCAAAAAGACGTTAAAAATGTCTGTTATTCTCTGATAATACAGATTCCTTGAAAAATTTGATATGTACCACCTTGCAAAATAATGCGTGTATTTTCTGAAAAAAGTTTCTTTTCTAGATCTCTCTGGTAGCTTAATGGGAAAACACCCGGCCGGCAATCGGAAGTTCTGTGGTTCGATTCCCAGTGGAGTGAAAGGAGAAGATCTTTTTTCAGAAAAAAAAAGTAATTAAAATAATTGTTAATTCATGTTTCCATCCAGTCTGAAAAGTCGTTACAAATTTCTGTTATTCTCTGATGATAATAATTTAAAATCTTTGAATATCTGGAATCTTTTGGAATACAAATTGAATGAATTTTCCACAGAAAACTTAATTTTCAACCAAATAGTTGAATTTTCTACCAAACTGTTGAATTTTTAAATCAAAAAGGCGATTTTTCGCAAAAAAGTTAAAGTTTTAACCCGAAAATATGAATTTTCAACCAAAAAATATAAATTTTCAACAAAAAATAAGAAAGTTAAATTTTCGTTTGAAAAATAATTTTCAACAAAAAAGACGAATTTTGAGAAAAAAAAACATTTTTGTTTTCAAATCGAAGAGAAGAATTTCCAACTGAATCCAGTAAGGTCCTCAACCAAAAAATATTAATTTACAACCAAATAGTTGAAGATTTATCATTTTAGTTAAAAATTCACCTTTTTGATTGATAAATTTAACTTTTCGTTATCTTTTTTTTTTCAAAAAATTATTTTTCTCAATCAAAAGTGAAAATATTCCATTTTTTGTTATAAAATAAATTTCTTTTAATTGAAAATTTAACTATTTGGTTGAAAAGTCAACTGTTTTATTAAAAAGTCTTTTCGGTTGAGGGTTTAACCTTTTTTGTTGGAAATTCGTCTTTTTTGGTTGAATTCAACTGTTTTTCATTTAAAATATCAAATATCAGTTAAAAATTAATTTCTTTGTCGAAAATTCAAGAATTTTGTTAAAAAGTCATTTTTTTGGTTTAAGATCGATTTTTTTCGAAAATCATTCTTCTTGCTTGAAAATTCGTATTTTTGGGTAGAAAATTAATATTTTTGGTTAAAAATGCAACATTTGTACTTGAAATATTAGAAATTACAGTTTTTTAAATTAAATTAAATATATAGTACCCACATATATTTTATTTAAAATAATTGATTCTCCTATTTGCGCGAAAAAAGTTCCTTAAATAAATAAATTATTAATTAATTTCTTTTATTTTTTAATTAATAATTAATTTTTTTATAATAATAATGAAGACCTAGCTTGCCTTGACTATTTTCTCTAATTGTTGATGTTTCAATTCATATACATCATCATCATTATTGAGTTATATTTTTCCTATTGTAATAGCTACGGAATGAATTAAAAGATTCAAGCCTTCTGTGTTATGGAAATGAGCAATATGCAAAGAGAGGAAGCACAATGTAACTGTTATTTTATTTTTAATTTTAAAACGACCTTCTTCGACGCAAAAAATTTTTTAAACAGTTTTAATTTACTACAACAATATTTTACGCTTTGGGTCATGGTCTCTTCTAGGAATTCTAAAGAAAAAAAGCCAAATAACATTTTACAATAACATTTGTCATCAAATTTTCCACAAAAAAGTACATATTCAGCAGAAATTAAAAAAAAAAACTTATGGAATAAAAAAAAAGACTTTTCTAGCACAAAAGATAAATTTTCAATAAAAAAGGACGAATTTTCAACAAAACTGTTACATTCTCTACCAAAAAAGATGAGCACAACAAAATAGTTGCAGTTTAACGAAATAATTAAACTTTCAACAAAATATTTGTATTTTTCTACGAAATACCCGAATTTTCAACCAAGATGATTAATTTTCAACCAAACAGTAACATTTTTATACAAAAAACATTAAATTTCTACTAAAACAGCTAAATTTTAAAACTAAAAAGATGAATTTTCAAAAAAAATAGTTGAATTTTCTGTCGAGAATGATTTCAGTTCAATTTTGAACCCAAAAAAAAAAAAAAATTTTTAAAGAGTTGCATTTTCAACCAGATAGTTGACTTCTCAACTATAATGATGAATCTTCAATTGAATTAGTTAAAATCTCAGTTAAAAAAATTAATTTTCAAGCAAATAGTTGAATTTTCAACCAAATAGTTGAATTTTTAACTGAATAGTTGACTTTTAAACTATAATGATGAATCTTCAATTGAAATAGTTAAAATTTCAGTTAAAAAATTAATTTTCAACCAAATAGTTGAATTTTCAACTAGATAGTTGACTTTTCAACTAATTAGTTGAATTTTCAACTATAATGATGAATCTTCATTTAAAATAGTTAACATTTCAGTTAAATTAATTTTCAACCAAATAGTTGAATTTTCAACCAAATAATTGAATTTTCAACCAAATAGTTGATTTTTCAACTATAATGATGAATCTTCAATTGAAATAGTTAATATTTCAGTTAAAAAATGAATTTTCTCCCAAATAGTTGAATTTTCAACCAAATAGTTGAATTTTCAACTAAATAGTTGATTTTTCAACTATAATGATGAACCTTTAATTGAGATAGTTAATATTTCAGTTAAAAAGATGAATTTTCAAAAAAATAGTTGAATTATCAACCAAATAGTTGAATTTTCAACTAAATAGTTGATTTTTCAACTATAATGATGAATCTTCAATTGAAATAGTTAATATTTCAGTTAAAAAGATGAATTTTCAAAAAAATAGTTGAATTTTCAACCAAATAGTTGAATTTTCAACCAAATAGTTGAATTTTCAACTAAATACTTGACTTTTCAACTAGATAGTTGAATTTTCAACTATAATGATGAATCTTCAATTTAAATAGTTAAAATTTCAGTTAAATGAATTTTCAACCAAATATTTGAATTTTCAACCAAATAATTGAACTTTCAAACAAATAGTTGATTTTTCAACTATAATGATGAATCTTTAATTGAAATAGTTAAAATTTCAATTAAAAAATGAATTTTCAACCAAACAGTTGAATTGTCAACTAGATAGTTGAATTTTCAACTAAATAGTTAACTTTTCAACTAAATAGTTGATTTTTCAACTATAATGATGAATCTTCAATTGAAATAGTTAACATTTCAGTTGAAAAACTAAATTTTTAACCAAAGAAGATTAATCATGAATTTCTCAAGAAAAAATATAATAGTCGATATTTTAACCAAGATCGAAAAAAGTCGAATTAAACCAAAAACGACGAATTTCAAGCAAAAATAGTTGAATCGTCAACCAAAGAAGATTTCAACCAAATAAAAACGTTTTCTCACGAAAAACATTAAATTTCTACTAAAACAGATAAATTTAAAAACTAAAAAGATAAATTTCCAAAAACAAAGTTGAATTTTCAAGCAAAAATGATTTCAGTTGAATTTTCAACACCAAAATATGAATTTTCAACAAAAAGTTAATTTTCTACCAAATTAGTTCAATTTTCAACCCACAAAGATGAATTTTCAACCAAAAAGATGAATTTTCAACCAAGAAGGATGACTTTTCACAAAATTGTTGAATTTTCAACTATAATGATGCATCTTTAATTAAAATAGTTAAAATTTCAGTCAAAAAAATTAATTTCTAACCAAAAAGTTGAATTTTTAACAAATTAATTGATTTTTCAACTATAATTTTGAATCTCCAATTGAAATAGTTAATATTTCAGTTTGAAAAATGAATTTTCAAAAAAATAGTTGAATTTTCAACCAAATAATTGAATTTTCAACTAAATCGTTGATTTTTCAACTATAATCATGAATCTTCAATTGAAATAGTTAAAATTTCAGTTGAAAAACTAAATTTATAACCAAAAAAGATGAATCATAAATTTTTCAAGAAAAAATATAACAGTCGATATTTTAACCAAGATCAAAAAAAGTTGAATTAAACCAAAAAGGACAAATTTCAAGAAAAAATAGTCGAATCGTCAACCAAAGAAGATTAATTTTCAACCAAAAAGTAACATTTACTCACAAAAAAAAATTAAATTTTTACTAAAAAAGATAAATTTCAAAACTAAAAAGATGAATTTTCAAAAACAAAGTTGAATTTTCAAACAAGAATGATTTCAGTTGAATTTCCAACACGAAAATATGAATTTTCAACAAAAAGTTCATTTTCTGCCAAATTAGTTCAATTTTCAACCCACGAAGAAGAATTTTCAACCAAAAAGATGAATATTCAACCAAAAAGGATGGCTTTTAACAAAATTGTTGAATTTTCAACTATATTGATGAATCTTTAATTAAAATAGTTAAAATTTCAGTTGAAAAAATTAATTTTTAACCAAATAGTATAATTTTCACCAAATTAATTTATTTTTCAACTATAATGTTGAATCTCCAATTGAAATAGTTAATATTTCAGTTTAAAAAATAAATTTAAAAAAAAAAGTTGAATTTTCAACCAAATAGTTGAATTTTCAACTAAATAGTTGATTTTTCAACTATAATGATGAATCTTCAATTGAAATAGTTAAAATTTCAGTTTAAAAAATGAATTTTCAAAAAAAAATAGTTGAAATTTCTACCAAATCAACCAAATAGTTGGATTTTTAACTAAATAGTTGTCTTTTAAACTAAATAGTTGAATTTGCAACTAAATAGTTGAATTTTCAACTAAATAGTTGATTTTTAAACTAAAATGATGAATCTTCAATTGAAATAGTTAAAATTTCAGTTAAAAAATGAATTTTCAACCAAATAGTTGAATTTTCAACCAAATAGTTGAATTTTCAACTAAATAGTTGACTTTTCAACTGAATAGTTGACTTTTCAACTAAGTAGTTGAATTTTTAACCAAATAATTGAATTTTTAACTAAATATTTGACTTTTCAACTAAATAGTTAAATTTTCAACCAAATGATTGAATTTTTAACTAAATAGTTGACTTTTCAACTAAATAGTTGAATTTTCAACCAAATAATTGAATTTTCAACTAAATAGTTGATTTTTCAACTATAATGATGAATCTTCAATTGAAATAGATAACATTTCAGTTGAAAAACTAAATTTTTATCCAGAAAAGATGAATCATAAATTTCTGAGAAAAGAAATGATAGTCGATATTTTAACCAAGATCAAAAAAAGTCGAATTAAACAAAAAAGGACGAAATTCAAGCAAAAATAGTCGAATCGTCAACCAAAGAAGATTAATTTTCAACCAAATAGTAACATTTACCCACAAAAAACATTAAATTTCTACTAAAAAAGATAAATTTCAAAACTAAAAAGATCAATTTTCAAAAACAGAGTTGAATTTTCAATGAAGAATGATTTCAGTTGAATTTTCAACACCAAAATATGAATTTTCAATAAAAAGTTAATTTTCTACCAAATTAGTTCAATTTTCAACCCACCAAGATGAATTTTCAACCAAAAGGGATGACTTTTCACAAAATTATTGAATTTTCAACTATATTGATGAATCTTCAATTAAAATAGTTAAAATTTCAGTTAAAAGAATTAATTTTTAACCGAATAGTTGAATTTTTAACAAATTAATTGATTTTTCAACTATAATGTTGAATCTCCAATTGAAATAGTTAATATTTCAGTTTAAAAAATGAATTTTCATAAAAATATTTGAAATTACCACCTAATTGTTTAATTTTGAACAAAAAGTTGACTTTTCATTTGAATAGTTGAATTTTCAACTATAATGATGAATCTTCAATTGAAATAGTTAAAATTTCAGTTAAATTAATTTTTACCAAAAAAAAACAACTAATTTTTAACAAAATAGTTTAATCCTCAACCAAATAGATGAATTTTCATCTAACATGATGAATCCTCAACCAAAAAAATTAATTTTCAAGAAATTTGTTATATTTTCTACCAAGGAGTTGAATTTTCTACCAAAAATGACAACGAACAATATTAATTTTCAAAAAAATAGTTGCATTTTTGAATAAAACCGATGAAATTCCTACAAGAAAGAATTTTTTAATACAACAAAAAAATTTCGAACAAAAGGTAGAATTTTCGAACCAAGAAAGATTTTTCAGTCAAGAAAGAAAAATGTCCACTAAATTATTGAATATTCCTGGCAAAAAGACCACTTTTTTACAAAATCCGAATTTTCAACAAAAAAGTTCATTTCCAATCAAACTGTTCAATTTGCAACTAAAAAAGATCAATTTCAAGCAAAAAATGGAATAGCTACATTTTCAGATGAGAAAATTAATTTTTAGTTAGAAAAACGAATTTTCAACAAAGTTTCATCAAATAGATGAATCTGCAACCAAAGAAATTATTTTTTAACAAAGTATTTAAAGTTTCAACCAAGCTGTTGAATTCAATAAAAAAAGACGAATTATTAACAAAATAGTTGATTCCTCAATCAAAAAAGATTAATATTCAACCAAAGGGTTGCATTTTGAACAAAAAAAAATTTCAACCCAGACAAATTTTGCAGTCCAGAAAAAAAATTGTACCCAAACTGTTAAATTTTCAAGCCAAAAAGATGAATTTTCAACAAAGCTTTCGAATTTCCAACCAAAAATACAATGTTGGTCTTTTCAACCAAAAAGAATTAACTTTCAATCAAAAATATAATCCAACTACATTTAATTTTTTTTTAAACGAGAAAAAGGGGTAAAGAGGGATATATGAGAAAGACTGTGAAGCCTCTGGTCAATTAATTTATCCGCTAAATTATTTTCAAATTACTCGTCTAAAAAGCTGATTCTCGAGGATTCCAGTCGAGTTAGGTTCATATTTATAGAATTAGATTTAAAGAATCATCATCTGATATGACTGCTCCTCTTCAAATTCTGGAAAAGGACTCCAGTAAAAAATGCAAGTAATACAAATAAACTTTACACATTACGGCCCATTCTTATTCCTTATAGGTATGAGAGACGCATAGAGAGTAGATACTGCTGTTGCAGGCATCGAACTCACTGACTCGGATCCGAGACTACATGCTAGAGTGGAGTCTAGTTGAATGCAGACTCGCTACACTACTTGGTAGAAATAGTCTTCAGGTGAGAGGGAGGCGGGCGAGAGGGAGAAAGGCCTTATCCGCCTTCGAGCCAGAAGAAGGAAAAGGTGAGAGGGATATTCTCGCGGTGTGCTGGAGCGGAAGAGAGAAGGATAGAAGCTGCTCGACCAATCCGGTACCGGGTCCGCGATGACGTAGTCCGGTCTCACGTCCGAGTCTCACCAAAAGTCATCTCGTGGTACCAGTTCGTCCGCGGTCTCCCGGCTGGACGAAGAGGTCCTTAAGTGATAAGAGGTCATTAAGTGATAACGAAACGAAGATAACATTGGATCCTGGATACGTGCAAGGATTAAGGTGGAAGGAGGCTGCGATCAGCCATGGGGACGGGTAAGTTTTTGTGCTGAGAGCCTGAAAATCTGAACAACCTGAAAGCCTGATAACCTGAAAGCCTGATAAACTGAAAGCCTGAAAAACTGAAAGCCTGATGAACTGAAAGCCTGATAAACTGAAAGCCTGAACAACCTGAAAGCCTGAAAGTTTCCTGAGGAAACGGAAGTCAGCTCACGATCCGTAAACTTCAAGATTTCTTGGGACACATGGTCGCGGGTCTTAACGAGGTGTCAGCCGAACAAAGCTTCTTCAACCGAGGCCACGCCACACCAGTTTAATGTCTTCTGATGTGCCGCAGGTCAAGGAACTTGACAGTACTTGTCCCAAGCCAAGCTTTTTTTTGCGTGACCTTTTCTACAACCAGTTTCTCCAACCAGTATTTTTAGATCTTGGCACCTCCAGTGTTTGTGCTCCAGTTTGTCGTCTAGTTGCTGCAAAATCCAGGAGCCATTCTTTTTTAATTAGAGGTTCCTGAGGATAGTTATGTTTGAACATTGGAAAGATGCGTCTTCTCAGAAAGAATGTGCCTCCTGGGAAGGAAGAATCCATCTGTGTGTTTTAATTTGTCTTCTGAAAGGGAAGGATCCATTGTGTTTTAATTAGAGGTTTCTGACTATAGTAATGTTTAAAAATTGGAAAGATGTGCCTTCTGAAAAGGAAGAATCCACCTACTTCAATTTGTCTTCTCGAAGAGAAGGATCCAGTGTCTTTTAATTAGAGATTTCTGAAGATATTCACAATGTTTAAAAATGTTTAAGTTTTTTTCCCTTAAAAAGAGGATCTGCCTTCTGAGAAGGAAGAATTTATCTAAGTTTGTGCTTCAATTTGTCATCTAGCTTCTGCAAAATGAAGAATCCTATTCTGTTTTGACTAGAAGTTTCTGAGGATGATAATGTTTGAACATTGATAAGATGTGTCTTCTTAGACAGAATGTGTCTCCTAAAAAGGAAGAATACACCTTTGTGCTTAAATTTACCTTCTAAAAAAATCTATTTTCCAATTAGAGGCTTCTGAAACAAGTATTGTTTGAAAATTGGAAAGATGTTTCTTCTCTTAAAGAAGGACGAACCTTTTCAAAAGAAAGAATCCACCCGGATTGTGCTTTAATTTTTCATCTAGCTTCTGCAAAATTGAGATTAACATTCTTTTCTAATTAGAGTTTTCTGGGGATAATAATGTTTGAACATTGATAATATGTGTCTTCTTAAAAAGAATGTGTTTCCTGAGAAGGAAGAATACACCTTTGTGCTTCAATTTACCTTCTAAAAGGAAAAAAAATTTCTTTTGCTGTGCTTCTGAAAAAAGTAATGTTTAAAAATTTTAAAGATATTTTCTCTAAAAAACAGAATGTGCCTTCTGAGAAGGAAGAATTTATCTGGGTTTGTGCTTCAATTTGTCATCTAGTTTCTGCAAAATGAAGAATCCTATTCCGTTTTGATTAGAGGTTTCTGAGGATAATAATGTTTGACCATTGATAACATGTGTCTTCTTAAAAAGAATGTGTTTCCTGAGAAGGAAGAATACACCTTTGTGGTTCAATTTACCTTCTAGAAGAAAAAAATCCTTTCTTTTTCTATGCTTCTGAAAAAAGTAATGTTTGAAAATTGCAAAGATGTGTCTTCTCTTAAAGAAGGATGGGCCTTTTCCAAAGAAAGAATCCACCCGGTTTGCGCTTCAATTTTTCATCTAGCTTCACCAAAATTGAGATTAACATACTTTTCTAATTAGAGGTTTCGGAGGATAATAATATTTGAACATTGATAATATGTGTCTTCTCAGAAAGAATGTGTCTTCTGAGGAGGAAGAATACACCTTTGTGCTTCAATTTACCTTCTAAAAGCAAAAAATCCTTTCTTTTTCTATACTTCTGAAAAAAGTAATGTTTGAAAATTGCAAAGATGTATCTTCTCTTAAAGAAGGATGTGCCTTTTCCAAAGAAAGAATCCACCCGGTTTGTGCTTCAATTTGTCATCTAGCTTCTGCAAAATCGAGATTAACATTCTTTTTTAATTAGAGGTTTCTGAGGATAATAATGTTTGAACATTGATAATATGTGTCTTCTTAAAAAGAATGTATCTTCTGAGAAGGTAGAATACACCTTTTTGCTGCAATTTACCTTCTAAAAGAAAAAAATCCTTTCTTTTTCTATGCTTCTGAAAAAATTATTGTTTGAAAACTGGAAAGATGTGTCTTTTCTTAAAGAAGGATGTGCCTTTTCAAAAGAAAGAATCCACCTGGGTTTGTGCTTCAATTTGTTATCTAGCTTCTGCAAAATCGATATTAACATTCTTTTCTAATTAGAGGTTTCCGAGGATAATAATGTTTGAACATTGATAATATGTGTCTTCCTAAAAAGAATGTGTCTTCTGAGAAGGAAGAATAGACCTTTGTGCCTTCTAAAAGAAAAAATCCTTTCTTTTTCTATGCTTCTGAAAAAAGTGATGTTTGAAAATTGGAAAGATGTGTCTTTTCTTAAAGAAGGATGTGCCTTTTCAAAAGAAAGAATCCACCTGGGTTTGTGTTTCAATTTATCATCTAGTTTCTGCAAAATCGAGAATAACATTCTTTTCTAATGAGAGGTTTCTGATGATAATAATGTTTGAACATTGATAATATGTGTCTTCTTAAAAAGAATGTGTTTCCTGAGAAGGAAGAATATACCTTTGTGCTTCAATTTACATTCTAAAAGAAAAAAATCCTTTCTTTTTCTATGCATCTGAAAAAACTAATGTTTGAAAATTGCAAAGATGTGTATTTTCTTAAAGAATTATGTGCCTTTTCAAAACAAAGAATCCACCTGGTTTGTGCTTCAGTTTGTCATCTAGATTCTAGCTTCTGCAAAATCGAAATTAACATTCTTTTCTAATTAGAGGTTTCTGAGGATAATAATGTTTGAACATTGATAATATGTGTCTTCTTGAAAAGAATGTGTCTTCTGGAAAGGAAGAATACACCTTTGAGCTTCAATTTACCTTATAAAAAAAATCCTTTCTTTTTCTATGCTTCTGAAAAAAGGAATGTTTGAAAATTGGAAAGATGTGTAGCCTTTTCAGAAAAAAGAATCCACCTGATTTGTGCATCAATTTATCACCTAGCTTCGGCAAAATCGAGATTAACATTCTTTTCTAATTAGAGGTTTCTGAGGATAATAATGTTTGAACATTCATAAGATGTGTCTTCTTAAAAATAATGTGTTTCCTGAGAACGAAGAATACACCTTTGTGCTTCAATTTACCTTCTAAAATGAAAAAATCCTTTCTTTTTCTATACTTCTGAAAAAAGTAATGTTTGAAAATTGCAAAGATGTGTCTTCTCTTCAAGAAGGATGTGCCTTTTCCAAAGAAAGAATCCACCCTGTTTGTGCTTCAATTTTTCATCTAGCTTCTGCAAAATCGAGATTAACATTCTTTTCTAATTAGAGGTTTCTGAGGATAATAATGTTTGAAAATTGATAAGATGTGTCTTTTTAAAAAGAATGTGTTTCCTGATAAGGAAGAATACACCTTTGTGCTTAAATTTACCTTCTAAAAAAATCTATTTTCCAATTAGAGGCTTCTGAAACAAGTATTGTTTGAAAATTGGAAAGATGTTTCTTCTCTTAAAGAAGGACGAACCTTTTCAAAAGAAAGAATCCACCCGGATTGTGCTTTAATTTTTCATCTAGCTTCTGCAAAATCGAGATCAACATTCTTTTCTACTTAGAGGTTTCTGATGATAATAATGTTTGAACATTGATAATATGTGTCTTCCTAAAAAGAATGAGTCTTCTGAGAAGGAAGAATAGACCTTCGTGCCTTCTAAAAGAAAAAATCCTTTCTTTTTCTATGCTTCTGAAAAAAGTGATGTTTGAAAATTGGAAAGATGTGTATTTTCTTAAAAAAGAATGTGCCTTTTCAAAAAAAAAAAAGAATCCACCCAGTTTGTGCTTCAATTTATCATCTAACTTGTGCAAAATTAAGAATCTCATTCTGTTTTGATTCGAAGTTTCTGAGGATAATAATGTTTGAAAATTGATAATATGTGTCTTCTTCAAAAGAATGTGTTTTCTGGAAAGGAAGAATACACCTTTGAACTTCAATTTACCTTATAAAAAAAATCCTTTCTTTTTCTATGCTTCTGAAAAAAGTAATATTTGAAAATTGGAAAGATGTGTCTTCTCTTAAAGAAGGACGAGCTTTTTCAGAAGAAAGAATCCACCTAGTTTGTGCTTCAATTTGTCATCTTCTGCAAAATCGAGATTTACATTCTTTTCTAATTAGAGGTTTCTGAGGATAATAATATTTGAACATTGATAATATGTGTCTTCTTAAAAAGAATGTGTTTCCTGAGAAGGAAGAATACACCTTTGTGCTTCAATTTACCTTCTAAAATAAAAAAATCCATTCTTTTTCTATGCTTCTGAAAGAATAAAAGTTTTAACATTTAAAAGATGTTTTCTCTTAAAAACAAGATGTGCCTTCCGAGAAGGAAGAATTTATCTGTGTTTGTGCTTAAATTTTTCATCTGGCTTCTGCAAAATGAAAAATCCTATTCTGTTTTGATTAGAGTTTGCTGAGGATAATAATGTTCGAAAATTGGAAATATGGGTCTTCTCTCAAAGAAGGATGCACATTACAAATTTTGAACAATAGACATTAAAAGTAATTCCGTTGTTTTTTAGTTTTCTCATTCATCATGACAGCGATAGCTGAAATTGAAACTGAGTTTCAGAAAAAATTTGTTCATGAGAAGGAAGAATCCACCTTTGTGCTTTAATTTGTCTTCCAAATGAGAAGGATCCGTTTTTTAAATAGGGGTTTCTAAAGATACTCATGTACTAATTATACAAATTAGCAGGGAAGTGTCTTCTGAGACAGATGGATCAGGACCGAAAAAATCTTCTACAGACTAAGATTGATTAATCATCTAAAGAAGAATCTGTCTCCTATTTGCCAAACTTTTTATGTGTCTGCCAATCAGGTCTATCAGTTTCATATTATTTCTTCTCAAGTCCTAATTGTTTTTAATATAAAGGTTAATTAAAAAAATGATCTATATCATTTTGCACAATTAAAGAATTTGCATCAAAAAATTTAGTTGCAAATATCGTTTGAAGAGCAAGTAGAAATAAATGATGTGACATTTTATTGACCAGAGTTATGATAATTCAGGAGATAGGATTACTTGATTAATATTCAATTTTCAATTGAGACACAAATTTGAATTTCTTAGGGATGGGCAGATGATCCCAGTGGCACAACCTGTCACAATCTGCGGTCGAAATCTCCTCTTCTATCTCTCTTTGATCTCTAAGCTGAGGATGAGATGACAATAGCGTTTCTCGCCCGATAATGATCAACACGTATTTCTGGCCCTTCATCCATTCCAAGGATTTGTAGAACACAAAAAACCTAATCGCTTTAACTGTGAAATAGAATTTCTTACACACTTATCCCATACAGATAGAGAAGTTAATAAAATCCTAACTTAAATAAATCGCTTTTTATGAATTCCATCTAGAATACTCCTACAGATGCAGCATAAAAAGCATGAAATTAGTACAGATTAATTAGCATCAGTTTCAGCATTAGTAGGAGGTTATTGAAGCATTTATCAATTGTAATATTGAATGGATTCATGAATTATGAATTAACCATTTCAGAAATAATTAAATGATTGTTTTTCGTTAAGATTTTTATCAAATGAATCATATAGTTCACACTATCTTGCACCACGAGTGGTACAGATTTTTCTGGTTTTTCCAGTTTTTTTAAAAACCAGTTAAGGTTCTTCCACTTTAAATTTAAGAGAAGTTGCGAATCTTAAGAGCGGAATGTCGGATTGCGACACTTGTAGTTAAAATTGAAATGAATTTCAATCTGATTGGCCAATCAATTAAACTGCAACTGGTCTTAGTCGTCCTTAACAGTTTATGTTAAACAGAACAGAACAGTACACATTGACAACTTATATATTGTATATTGTTTAATTACTCTTGTTTTTTACGCTATCAAAGGAATCAATCAAGATTTAATTAACTTCAATTACCAACCCTTAATTGGAACAGTGATTGATTGTCTCTTGGAACCTAAATTGGTTCTATTAATACATCCGTTTTTCATTGGATTTCTTCTTTCTAAGGATTGACATTTCGTCTTTTTTTCCTTTTTTGAGATTTCAATTTGGGATTGGAAAACTGGTATTTTCTGGTCGGAACTCGTTAAGTTGTTTTCCTCTGTTTTGATTGGTGGATCAACAGAGAGCTTCTTTTCTACTTCTCGAGTAAATGTTGATTCTTCCCTGAACAAAGTACTTTCTTCTCCTTGTTCCTGGAAACGTGTTCTTCGGGTTCTCGGTTCTGCTCGCCAAGTGTAGGATGTTACGTGGCAAGAGCACGATAAAATTCCAGGATCTTTTTTACGACCTTCGCAATTACCTGGATCCGAACGAACCCTAAAGACGATCGCCGGATCGCACAGAAATTCTGAACACTGATCTTGCTTCTAAGAGAATAAACAGTAGCTTGACCCTTCTGGAAGGTCGTTCGCATCAAGGATGCACGATTCGTCTTCCAACCTGCAACTTTCAATTATCGACCTGCAACTTCCATTATTCAGCTTGGAAGTTTCGATTTTTGATTTTCAACTTGAAACTTCGAATTGTCGACTTACAACTTCAAATTTTCAACTTAGAACTTCCAATTTTTTACTTTCAACTTCGAATTTTCAACTTACAACTTGCAACTTCTAGGTTTCAACTTGCAATTTCCAATTTTCAACTTGCAAAATTTAATTTTTGACTTGTAACTTCCAATATTCAATTTGGAACTTGCAAAATCCAATTTTAAAATTGCAATTTTGAATTTTCAACTTGCAACATCCAATTTTTTACCTGAAATTTTCAACTTGCAAATTTGAATCTTTTACTTGAAATTTCCAATTTTCAACTCGCAACATCTAATTTTGAAGTTGGAACATCAAATTTTCAACTTGCAGGTTCCGAATTTCAACCTACAACTTGAAATTTCCAATTTTTTACTTGGAACTTGCAACATTCAATTATCAACTTGCAACATCGAATTTTCAAATAACAATTTCTAATTTTAAACTTTATTCTATTTTGTTTATTATATATTGACATTATATATAATATAATATTATAATAATATATAATGTATTTTATTTTTTTTATAATTTTAAACTTTATATTTTTAACAGGCAACTTGCAATTTCGAATTTTCAACTGGCAATTTCCAATCTTCAACTTGTAACTTCAAATTTTCAACTTGCAATATTCAATTTTCGACTTGTAACTTCTAACATTGAAATTGGAACTTGCAACATCCAATTTTTAATTTTAAACTCCAATGTTGAACTTGCAACTTCTAATTTTGAACTTGCAACTTCGAATTTTCAAGTTAAAATTTGCAACTTCCCTTTTAAACTTCAAATTTAAACAGGAAACTTGCAACATCAAATTTCAAAGTTGGAATATCAAATTTTCTACTTGCAAGTTCCAATTTTCAACTTACAACTTGAATTTTCGAATTTTGAATTTCCAATTTCCAACTTGCAACTTGTTACTTCCAATTTTCAACTTACAACTTGAATTTTCGAATTTTGAATTTCCAATTTCCAACTTGCAACTTGTTACTTCCAATTTTCAACTTGTAACTTCGAATTTTCAACTTGCAACTTTTAATTTTCAATTTCGAATTTTTAACTTGCAACTTTCAATTTGCAATTTGCAACATTTAATTTTCAACTTCCAATTTTTAACTTGCAACTTTATATTTCCGATAATCAACTTGTAACTTCGAATTTTCAACTTGCAACTTCCAATTTTGAACTTGCAATTTTGAATTTTAAATTTGCAACTTCCAATTTTCAACTTGGAACTTGCAACATTCAATTGTCAACATGCAATTTTTAATTTTTAATTTACAGCTTTTAATTTTGAACTTGTAACTTCCAATTTTCAACTTGTAACTTGCAACATCCGATTTTAAACTTGCAACTTTGAATTTTCAACTTGTGACTTCGAATTTTCAACTTGCAGCTTTTAATTTTCAATTTCGAATTTTTAACTTTCAATTTGCAATTCGCAACATTCAATTTTAAACTTGAAACTTTATATTTCCAATAATCAACTTGTAACTTTGAACATCCAATTTTAAATTTGCAGCTTCCATTTTTCAACTTGTAACTTCTAATTTTCAACTTGCAACTTTTAATTTTCAATTCCGAATTTTTAACTTTCAATTTGCAACTTGAAACATTCAATTTTCAACATCCAATTTTAAATTTGCAACTTTATATTTCGAATAATCAACTTGTAACTTGGAATTTTCAACTTGCAACTTCCAATTTTGAACTTGCAATTTTGAATTTTGAATTTGCAACTTCCAATTTCCAACTTGGAACTTGCGACATTTAATTGTCAACTTGCAATTTTTAATTTGCAACTTTCAATTTTGAACTTGTAACATCCAATTTTCAAGTGGTAACTTGCAACATCCGATTTTAAACTTGCAGCTTCCAATTTTCAACTTGTAACTTCGAATTTTTAACCTGCAGCTTCTAATTTTCAATTTCAAATTTTTAACTTTCAATTTGCGATTTGCAACATTCAATTTTAAACTTGCAACTTTATATTTCCAATAATCAACTTGTAACTTTCAACATCCAATTTTAAATTTGCAGCTTCCATTTTTCAACTTGTAACTTCGAATTTTCAACTTGCAAATTCCAATTTTAAACTTGCAATTTTGAATTTTTAACTTGCAACAACCAATTTTTGATTTGAAATTTTCAACTTGTAACATTCAATTTGCAACTTGTAACTTCCAATAATCAATTTGGAACTTTCAACATCCAATTTTAAACTTGCAATTTTGAATTTTGAACTTGCAACATACAGTTTTCGACATGAAATTTCCAATTTTCAACTTGCAACTTCGAATTTTCAAGTTAAAATTTGCAACTTCCATTTTAAACTTCAAATTCAAACAGGAAACTTGTAACATCCAATTTTAAAGTTGGAACATCAAATTTTAACTTGAAAATTCGAAGTTGCAAGTTGAAAATTTCAAATTTTGAACTTGCAACTTTAAGTTTCCAATAATTAACTTGAAACTTGCAACCTCCGATTTTCAATTTGAAATTTTGAATTTAGAACTTGCAACATCCAATTTTAAACTTGCAACTTCCAATTTTTAACTTTCCACTTCGAATTTTCAACTTGCAACTTTTAATTTTCAATTTCGAATTTTCAACTTGCAATTTTTAATTTACAATTTGCAACATTCAATTTCTAATTTTGAACTTGCAACTTCCAACTTTGAACTTGCAACTTTAAATTTCCAATAATCATCTTGGAACTTGCAACATCCAATATTCAACTTGAAATTTTGAATTTAGAACTTGCAACCTCCAATTTTCAACTTGAAATTTTGAATTTAGAACTTGCAAAATCCAATTTTCAACTTTCCACTTCGAATTTTCAACTTGCAACTTTCAATTTTCAATTTCGAATTTTCAACTAGAAACTTTTAATTTCAAATTTAAATATGAACTTAAATTAAGCAAAACTTAATTTGAATTCAAACTAAAGTTCATCTAAATTCAAGAAAACGGATCATTAAAATTTGAAACTGACATTCCCAAGTGTAAACAATCATCTTATTATGTTGAGCAGGATATCAATTATTTTTTTGATGTAAAATATCAACTAGTGTCAATAACTGGTCTATTATTTTTGAAGAAACAAGAAATGATCTGCCACAGCCTCGATGGTGTAATTTGTTAACTCTCCCCTCATGTATAGTAGCGTTCCGGGTTCAAATCCCGACTGAGGCACATTTTTTTCACATTGTTAAGTATTCTGTTTCACTTGTGTTCATCCAATCTTCCACTTTGTAACTTCCAATCTTTATTGTATCGTTACTTTTCTAATTTACGTAAACAATCATTGCCTCTTCTCAGGTAGAAAGAATGAAACTTGAATTGAGAAGCGTGTATCTTGATCGTAGGTTTACACCTCTGAGAGAAATCGTTTTACAAAATTGCGTTGGAGTAATGTTCTTAATTTGAATAAGGCTCGCCTTGGCGATATTTGGTAAGATGCAGACACTTCCGGTCGGTTGTCGGCTTGTGCAGCCAGCCTAACGGCTTTAGAAAGTATGCCTCATATACGTATTAAAGACGTGTGCTCAAAATTAGGATTGGGGACCACTCATACGCCTACCTGTTTTGTCTTTCACTTTCTTTTAGTCTCTTCATCTTTCCAGACGTTTCTCTCCATATTACCTGGTTATTTTTTAGAGAAATGTTTTCGGGAGTTTTGGTTTTCTGCAGTTTTCCA
>CAKNYM010051911.1:329404-344803 GCA_932195095.1 Andricus curvator | reverse complement strand
AATGTTTTCGGGAGTTTTGGTTTTCTGCAGTTTTCCACTCCCCTGACAAAATGTTCTGGCATTAATGAATGAACTTTTAGAAGTGCTTTTAGAATTGTTCCATATTATATTAAGAACCTGGTGTTTTTTTAGATACATTTTTCCGGGAGTTTTTGTTTTCTGCAGTTTTCCACTCACCTGACCAAATGTTCTGGCATTAATGAATGAACTTTTAGAATTTTTCCATATAAAATTAAAAACCTGGTTATTTTTTAGAGGAATTTTTTCGGGATTTTTGGTTTTCTGCAGTTTTCCACTCCCCTGGACAAATGTCTGCCAAATGAAAGCGCTTCTAATAAAAATTGGACCTGAAAAGGTATAGATGGAAAGAAGAAATAACAGACTTCACACTCTTTTTCCTGTTCTCCTCTTTCACATTTTAGAAAGATTTCTTTTTTTGTCCCCTGTTTCAAGAAAATATATTTTTGGATCAGAATTCATCACTTTAGGTCAAAAAATCTACTATTTAGTTGAAAATTACATTATTTTGTTGAAAATTCAACTATTATGTTAAAAGTCTTCTTTGTTGGTCGAAAATTCAAGTTTTTTTTAAAATTCGTCTTTTTGGATAGAAAATTCGTCCTTTCCGATTGAAAATTAATTCTTTAGTAGAAAAGTCATATTTTTCATTAAAAGTTAATTGTTTTTAATGAGTAAGTCTACTATTATACTTTTTGTTCAGAATTCATATCTTATGGTTAAAAATTCTACTATTTGGTTGAAAATTTAACTAATTTATTGAAAATTTAATTATTTTTTTGAAAATTCAACTATTTAATCCAAAAGTCATCTTTTTTAGTGGAAAATTCAACTACTTGCTTTAAAGTTGAACTAATTTGTTAAAAAATCTTTCTATTAGTTGAATATTTAACTATTTTGTTAAAAATAAGTTTTTGTGTTAGGAAATTAATTTTCTGTGATGAAAATTTTTGGGTTGAAAATGCTGTTTTGTAAAAAAATCGTCTTTCTATCTTGAAAATTCGAAAAAAAATCAAAGTTTTTTTTCATTCTTGACTAAAAAATCTTTTTCGGTTAAAAATTCAACTCTTGTTTTAAAAATTCATCTTTGTTAAAAAATAATTTTATTGTTTGAAGATTTAACTATGTTGTTGAAAATTCGTTTTTTTTTGTTGAGAATTAATTTTTTCAAATTAAAATTTAACTATGCCATTTTCGGATGAATATATTGATCGTTTTTACTTGAAAATTCAACAATTTTGTTGAAAATTATTATTTTTTTAAGGAAATTAATCTTTGTAGTTTAAAATAAAATTGCTTGGTTGAAATTTAAACATTTTTGTGAAAAATTGATATTTTTTAGTTGAAAATTCAATTAATTTCTTAGAAATTCATTTTTATTTTTATACAACATTATTTTTTTAAAATGAAAATTTGACTATTCCATGTTTTGTTTTAAATTTATCTTTTTTATTTGAAAATTAAATATTTGGTTTTAAATTTATCTTTTTTAATTTAAAATTCAACTATTTGGTTGAACATTGAACTATTTTTTTTTAAATTTAATTATTGTGTTGAAAATTCTTCTGTGTTAAAAAAATAATTTTAGTGTTTGAAGATTTAACTATTTTGTTGAGAATTTGTTCTTTTTTTGGTTGAAAATTAATTTTTCAAATTACAATTTAACTATGCCATTTTCGGTTGAATATTGATCTTTTTTAGATGAAAATTCATCAATTTGATTGAAAAATATTCTTTTACTACGGAAATTAATCTTTGTGGTTTAAAATAAAAGTGCTTGGTTGAAATTTAAAAATTTTTGTGAAAAATTGATATTTTTTAGTTGAAAATTCAATTGTTTTCTTAGAAATTCATTTTTATTTTTATACAACATTATTTTTTTAAATGAAAATTTGACTATTCCATGTTTGGTTTTAAATTTATCTTTTTTATTTGAAAATTAAATATTTGGTTTTAAATCTATCTTTTTTAATTTAAAATTCAACTATTTGGTTGAGAATTGAACTATTTTGTTAAAAATTTAATTATTGTGTTGAAGATTCATCTGTGTTAAAAAAATAATTTTATTGTTTGAAGATTTAACTATTTTGTTGAAAATTTGTTGTTTTTTTGGTTGAAAATTAATTTTTCAAATTAAAATTTAACTCTGCCATTTTCGGATGAATATATTGATCGTTTTTACTTGAAAATTCAACAATTTGGTTTCAGATTATTCCTTTTTTAAGGAAATTAATCTTTGTGGTTAAAAATAAAATTGCTTGGTTGAAATTTAAACTTTTTTGTGAAAAATTGATATTTTTTAGTTGAAAATTCAATTAATTTCGTGGAAATGCCTTTTTATTTTTATACAACATTAATTTTTTTTAATGAAAATTTGACTATTCCATGTTTGGTTTTAAAGTTATCTTTTTTATTTGAAAATTAAATATTTGGTTTTAAATTTATCTTTTTTAATTTAAAATTCAACTATTTGGTTGAGAATTGAACTATTTTGTTAAAAATTTAATTATTGTGTTGAAAATCCAACTATTTTGTTAAAAGGTCATCTTTTTGGTGAAAAATTCAACTACTTGGTTGAAAGTTGAACTTATTTGTTAAACATTCATTCTATTGGTTGAAGATTTAACTATTTTGTTGAAGATTAGTTTTTTTTTACAGAAAATTAATTTTCTTTATTGAAAATTCATATTTCCGGGTTGAAAATTCTGTTGTTGTGCAAAAAATTCTACAATTTTTTTCAAAGCTTTTTTCATTCTGGACTGAAAAATCTTTCTTGGTTAAAAATTCAACTCTTTTGCTAAACATTTGTTTTTTGTTGAAAATTATTTTAGTTGTTTGAAGATTTTGTTTTGTTGAAAATTTGTTTCTTTTTGTTGAGAATTAATTTTTTCAAATTAAAATTTATCTATGCCATTTTCGGTTGAATATTGATAGTTTTTAGTTGAAAATTCAATTTGGTTGAAGATTCATCTTTTTTGGTAGAAAATTAATCTTTGTGTTTTAAATTTTTCGTTGAAAAATTTACTACTTGTTTGAAAATTCGTTTTTTTTAATATTCAACTATTCGATTGAAAATTAAACTATTTTGTTCAAAAGTTAATTGTCGTGTTGAAAATTCAACTATTTTTTTGAAAAGTTATCTTTTTGTTGGATTCGATTATTTTTTTAAGAATGAAATTGTTTTTAATAAATTTGAAATTTTTTCTTTTGAAAATTCGATTATTTAGTTGAAAATTCATCTTTGTAGGTTGAATATTCAACTATATAATTAAAAATTAACTTTTTTGTTGATATCTCATCTTTTGAGATTTAAAAGTGAACTATTTGATAAAATATCGGACTTTTCAGCTCAAAAACTCACTCTTTCCTTGATAATTTATCTATTTTTTTAAAGTAAAAACAGTGTTGAACTATTTTGTTAAAAAATTCCAATATTTGTTTAAAAAGTCGTCTTTTCTACTATATATTTTTCGCTATATTTTGATTCAAAATTTTTCAATTTAAATTTTGTTTCATATTGGGCTCAATATCGTACCCATATTTTTGGTTTTCTGCAGTTTTCCACTCCCCTGGCCAAATTTTCAGGCTTCAATGCTTCTAACAAAAATAATGCAGAGAAATGTTTCAACACATTTTACTGGAATTGTTAATCTGAGGTAAAAATTTACCTTATTCAGGATTCCATCATTCCTAACTCTTCTCGCGTCTGAGGTCACGATTCGAATCACTTGACAAAACCAACGCCTCTTTTTTTGTGAGCTGAATCGTGATGAGTTTCCCCAGAGATTTTTTTTTCTATCAAAAAATCCATTAATTCTCGAAAAGAACATTTCACTTTTCCTTGATATTAAAAACCACAGACCTAACTAGGTTAGTCGACCATTTAAAAAATAAAATGTCTCGAGAAACGATCGTTTTACCGATCAGTGAGCTGTCTTTTCCCGTAAAAATGCTGTAACTTAATACACATATATTCATATATCCATATGTACACCTACGCAAAATTTTAATCACACAAACACACACACATATTCTTCGACCTGAAATCGTTACTAATCCATGTAAATCCTTGTAGATCTGGAAATATTTTTATATTTTTGTTGAAAAAAGAAATTAGTTGAAAAAATTAGCAACTGGGGAGTAAAATATGTGAAGTGCAGTGATAAGACTTTCCCTTTCGCGTGTGCCAATAAGGAAAACTTTACTCACTTCGAAAGAAGACTTTTTCGTTAAATGGATAATTTTATTGCAAATAAAAAAACAGTGCATCGCGAGTGAAGGTAGATAAAGTGAGTGAATAATTTCTACAAAGTTGCCAAGGATATTCGACCGACAGACATTTGAGACATTTTTCAAGTGTTTTATGTGGACCGCAAGACAGCAACTTTATATGAGGTAATAAATAATGGATACAATAATTGGAAACCGGACTTTTAAATCGGCTGAAAGTTGAGAGATAAAGAGCAATAATATGGATTTTGCCCTTATTATATTTTTATTTTTTTTTATTGTGTAAAGAATTTGTTATTTTATATAATCGGCATTGTTGCAGTTTTTACGATCAATAAATCAATAAATCAATAAATTGTAAGTTTGATTTTTGAAGAGTAGTATAGCTAAGG
This sequence comes from Andricus curvator, assembly GCA_932195095.1. Lineage (NCBI taxonomy): Eukaryota > Metazoa > Arthropoda > Insecta > Hymenoptera > Cynipidae > Andricus > Andricus curvator. The sequence goes on along the minus strand of CAKNYM010051911.1, from coordinate 340,163 downwards.
GCCGACCGAGCAAGGTTCTGTTCCGTGCTGAGTTACCGACATCAGGTAATTACCATCGGTCGGTAAGTGGTGCAGTAGCCCCTCTGCTATACTACATTGAAGTCAGATTTTTTTTTTAAATAATCTATGAAATACATCTTTCTGGACATTTTTTCTATCGAATGCAGACTTCTCGAGAAAAATCGAAAAAGGGTGGAAAAAGTCTAAATAATTTATTTTTTATTTTTCAGAATCTGTGGGCATTTTTAATTTGACTTATTAGTGGACTTTATTAAAAATATAAATACCCATTTTCAACCATTAAAATCCCTGAAAATCAAATCAAAATTTTTCAATCCTTGGTGGAAAATTGTTTAAAAATAAGAACGAAAAACTAGAACCATTTTGAAAGGAAAATAGAAACGAATACAATAAATCACAAAAAAAATTACAGGATATTAGCATTTTTGTTTTCTATTTGTAAGAATGTTGTATTTTTTTGTATATTGATTAAAAAAAATTTAAGTTTAAAATTATAAATCTTCTTAAAAATGTAATGATTTTTGTTTGAAATAAGTGATTTCCGGCGTAAAACGCCAACATAACCTGAAATTGATCAAAAATTATGAATCTTCTTTAAAATCTAATCATACTATAATAAAAATTTTAATTTCCGACTAAAAACACTAACCTAAAGTTGCTGTAAAATTGTAAATATTCTTTGAAATCTAATTATTTTTTATCAAAAATACCAATAATTTCTAGCGAAGAACACTAACATCACATAACCAAAAATATTAAAAAGTTTTGAAGCTTGTTTGAAATTTATTTATTTTTTTTATATTAAAAATACCAATTTCTGACGAAAAACACTAACATAATCCAAAATTGTTGAAAGATTCTAAATCTTTTTCAAATTATAATAATTTTTCTCTTATTATTAGAAATTATTTCTGTGGAAGTAAAATTTTTCTCAAAATCACACTGTAGTAAAAATGCGGAATTTTTGAAAACTTTATAGTTAAATAATTATTTAGATATTCTTTAACAAATTTTAGCGACAAAAGGTTGATAAAATTTACACTGTAGTAAGAATACCAATTATCAAAAAAAATTATCGCTGACAACATTCTTTAAAAATTTTGTATAGCGACGTACATTGAAAACATTTTTTAAAACATTTTTTAAACAATATTTGAATAATCATTTAAACAAATTTCTTTTGATTATTTCGTGTAATCATCTTTGTTTGAAAATAAAATTTTTTTATTTAAAACGCCAAAACGTAACCTAAAATTGTTAAAGATTATGGACCTTCAAAATCTAATGACTTTTGTTTAAAATTTAAATTTCTGGTAAAAAACCCTGACAAAACCGAAAATTCGTAAATTGTTGAACAAATTTTCCTCTCTAAAATCTAATAATTTTTTATTAAAAATACGGATTTTTGGTTTAAAACGCTAACATGACCTAAAATTGTTGGAAATTGGGAATCTTGATGATGATTTCTGTTAAAAAATCTGATTTCGATTTAATATTTTCTAAAAATGTACATTCCATATAAAATTTAATTTATTTTAAGATATTTAAAATTTATTTCTAGACGCTTTAAATTGAACAATTTCCGAATTCCCAATTGTACGTGTAAATTTTTCGAACATAAACAATTTTTATTTAAAATTTAAAAGATATTATCATTTGAAATTTGACAATATATGAATAACAATATTTATGAAAGTAGTTAAGATCTAATATTTGAAAATTTAATACTATGGATTTTTTATAATTTATGTTTTTAATATGAGAAAATAAAAATGTAGGGAATTGAAAATTATTTTTACAATTTCTACATATTTTTATGGATTTTTACGATTTAAGAAAAATTCAAGGGATATGCAGGGTTTCAAAAATGTTTAGAACTATTAATATTTTTAAAAAAATTTAATGAATTTTTAAATACTTCATGTTTTGATATTTAGTATCAAAAAATAAAAAACCAGGGACTTGAACGCGTGTTTCTTGCGCGTGCAATTTATTTAAACGCTTTTTAAAGTAAAATTTAATAAATAATATTAAGTTAATTTATATCCAAAGAATTTCAGATTTTTTTGATAGATTTTGACGATTTTACGGGATTTTAAAGAATTCCTAGAGAAGTTTAGTAAATTAATTATATTTTTTTTCGAGGGATTTCTAAATTCGAAAAATTCAGAAATATTTTTAAGATTTCAAGTTATTTTAAAAGATTCCAAATAATGTCAAGAGATTACTTTTTCAAAATTGGTAAAACTCATAATATTAAAAAAAATGTTATTATGGATTTTTAAATAGTTTTTTTTGCATTTTATTTTAAAAGCTTTTTTTTAGATAAATTTAATGAACAATTTTAATTTAATGTATATCCAAGGAATTTCAAGTGATTTATAGTTAATTTAATGGATTTTTACAAATTCAACGTATGTTAGAAAAAAAGATTTTAGTTTATTTTAAAAGATTCCAAAGAATTTCAAGAGATTTTTTTTCAAATTTAGAACTCTAAATATTTAAAAACGATTTAATTGTTAATAAAGATATCGCCATAAATAGATTTTCAACGACCTAAGTATATCCAATAGAAGAAAAAATTCTTTTATGAAAGAAATCATTAAAAAAATCTGTCTAATTTTCATTTAAGATTTTTTATATGCTTCTTACAAAAAGATTGTCTCTTCTTTTTCAAATGTGTAACTAAATTAAATAGCGAAGAAAGTCATGGAAACGAAGGTCAAAATAAAAGATGCGATAATTCTTTTGAAACGTTTCAGTCACTGTTTTGGACCCTCATCAGTCCAAAAAACATTAATTAAGTCTCTAAAAAACATAGAAATAATGTCGAAAATATTTATAAAATGGACTTAATAAATATTTTTTTAACTGATGAGGGTGCAAAACAGTGACCGAAACGTTTCAAAAGAATTATCGCATCTTTTATTTTGACCTTCATTTCCATGACTTGCTTCGCTATTTGATACCAAAAAAGGTTGAGACTAATCCTACAACTGTATAAATAAATGTTTAATCTTTCCCCTATTGTTCCCCTTTTTCATAAAAATCTCCCCTATTTGATTTTTTTAATTTGATTTCCCCTTTTTGAACTCTCTTATTTGTAGATGATCGACACAGAAAAAACTGGGGGTTCAGTAATGTCGCGGCTCAGGCAATAGTTGGCATCCTTTAGAACTTAGGCTCTAAAGGAACACTTTTTGAGGGTTCCTTTTCAGTTCTTTGATATCCGATAAATGGCCATTGGCGTGTTCCGACGTTTTCAACTGCGCATGTGCCGAAAAGCGCGGGCCATTTTCGAAATAAAAAAATACTATGAATAATCATAGAGATAAGTATTAAGAAACGTTTTTTATTCATTTTTAATTACATCATTTTGAATAGTCCCGCGCTTTTTGGTACATGCGCGGTTGAAAACGTAGGATTTGCAACATAACCTTATAAACTGTCAGAGTGAAATATTATTTAATCTGAATTATAAAGTAAAATGTGGATCATCAACTTGTAAAATCTTTTGAAGTGATAAATAGCCAGAAGTGATAAATAGGCAGAAGCGATAAAAAGGCAGAAGTGATAAATAGGCAGAAGTGATAAAAAGGCAGAAGTGATAAAAAGGCTCTATCAGAACCATTTAAATCCATATTTTGGGTTCCTTTACTGCAGCTCTTCTGGAAAGAAAAATTGGTTCTAATAGAAGCCCCAATTTTTTCTGTGTCTAGATTAAATTGAAAACTTAAGTATCCTAGTAATTGCAAATTTCGAAATGAAATGAAACATTATTCTTTTCACCGATGCGTGGTTTTTTCGAGATACACATCGATTGCAGCACCGTTTAACGTTCTGGTCTCTTCGGTTTGAAATGGCGAAATACTTGCGGCTCTTCGAGGAGAAACTTGATTTTATATACGAAATAAGGGCTGCTCGTAAATAGAGAGGAAACATCTCGAGGTAGCACGTAGGCAGAAAATTTATTCGAAGGAGTACAGCTTTATGAGATTAAATTCCAGAGTTAAAACATATAAAGTAATTTAAAATAAACACGATAAAGTACTATTTAATCAAATCAAGTACTATTTATTAAATCAAGTACTATTTATCAAATCAAGTACTAATTTGCTACGTGTACCGAAAATCCGGTACGAACAGCCGGATTTTTTCGGTACGGACAGCGGACCTGGAAAAAGGGCTATTTGTAGCGAAATTCTAACATTCTTAAAAAATTTTAAAGACGTAGCGAATTGATCTAATTAATGCATTTACGGATTCTGTGCGCAGTAAATGTTCCAATGTCACTTTCGCGATTTGGCCCCGTTTCTCGAAAAAAATTTGGATCTCGGAACGCGCTTAATAATACTCGCCAATCTACTTTCGCCGGTGATGCTTTGCAATCTTCGACATTCATTCCACCGAAACATCGACCTCGCTTCTTAATCAACATGCAAAATAGTTGGTCCAAAACAAATTTCATCATAACTGACAAATCATAACTCACAAATCGCAAATCACAAATGGCAACTCACAAATAGTGTTCTAAAGAGTTTAAGTGCTCGGAAATATTCTCACGAGCATGAGAATATGCTCGACCTTTATGTGCTTTGAGAATTTAATTAGAATTTATGAGCATTTTGAATTAGGATTTAAAAAATCTTATTTTCTACACTTATTAATAATAATTACATTATTTAAATTTCGCGGGAAAATGTATCTCTTCAAATTGGAAAGGGCGCTAAATTTAAATGAGATAAGAAGTCAAAGTAATGAAAAACATATTTCAGGATTGCTAAAATATTCCAATTTCTAAATTCTTCTAGGTATAAAAACGCAACCATACAACTAGAAGATTAATAATGTTAACGCAAAATGAATTTTGTTTCTAAATATATTGAAAAAAAACACACTTTTTAGTTGTGTTTTCAAGTCAAAAAGATAAATTTTCAACGAAACAAATGAATTTTTAACTAAAATGATGAATCTTCAACCATAAATATTAATTTTTGACCAAATAGTTAGTTGAATTTTCAACCCAAAGAATTAATTTTCTACCAAAAAAGACTCATTTTGAACAAAGTACATGAATTTTCATCTAGAAGCGATTCAGTTAAAACAATCAGTTTTCAACCAAAGAAATAAATTCTCAACCAAATAGATGAATCAACCAAAAAATATATTTTTAACAAAGTAGTTCAATTTTCAACAAAATATGTGAATTTTCATCTGAAAAACATAAATTTTCAACCAAAAATGGATCAGTTAAATTTTGAGTTAAACACACTAATTTTCAACCAAGAGAAAACCAATTTTCAACAAAATAGTTAAATATTCAACCAAATAGTTGAATTTTTAACAAAAAAAATCAATTTGCAACCAAAAATGGATTAATTAAAGTTTCAGTAAAAAAAATTATTTTGAATTAAAAAAACCGAATTTTCAACGAAACAGTTGAATCAGCAACCAAAACAATTCATTTTTGACAAATTAGTTCAATTTTCAAACAAAAAAGACCAATTTTGAACAAAATGCATAAATGTTCAACTAAAAAAATTAACGTTAAACCAAAAATGGAATAGTTAAATTTTGACAAAACGAAAAATAATTTTCAGGCAAAAGAAAACGAATTCTTAAAAAATATTTAATATGTCATGCAAATAATTGGATTTTCAACTAAAATAGCAATTTTAAGCGAAAAATGGATAAGTTAAATTTTGAGTTAAATAAACTAATTTTCAACCAAATGAAAACTAATTTTTGACAAAATAGTTCAATATTGAACCAAATAGTTGAATTTTCAACTAAAAACATGAATTTGCAACAAAAAATGGAACAGTGGAAGTTTCAGTAAAAAAAATCATTTTGAAACAAACAAAAAAAAAAGAATTTTCAACAAAATAGTTTTTTTTTTCATAAAAAAAAAGATATTTTTAACCAAAAATGAAAGAATAAAAGTTTTCCAGTTAAAACAATCAATTTTCAAAAAAAAAAATATTAACAAAATAATTCAATTTTAATTGAATTTTCTACCAAACAAGATAGAATTTCAGAAAAATATATAAATTTTCAACTAAAAATGATAAATTTACAACCCAAAAATATAATTGTTCAATTTGCAGTTAGAAAAGTAAATTTCAACTAAAAAAAAACTTTTCAACGTAATTTATTAATTTTCAAATAAAAATATAAGTTTTCAAGCAAAAATGGAATAGTTACATTTTCAGTTCAAAAAATTAATTTTCAACCAAAGAACTTAATTTTTAATCACAACGATGAATTTTCAACGGAAAATATAAAATTTTGACCAAATAGTGGAATTTTCAACCCAAAAGATGAATTTTCTATCAACGAAAAAACGAATTTTCAACTAAATAGTTAAATATTCAACCAAATAGTCGAATTTTTGATTTAAAAAATCAAATTGCAACCAAAAATTGAATAATTAAAGTTTCAGTAGAAAAAAATTATTTTTAATAATAAAAAAAAAAATTTTCAACGAAACAGTTGAATTAGCAACCAAAAAAATTCATTTTTGACAAATTAGTTCAATTTTCAAACAAAAAAGACCAGTTTTGAACTAAATGCATGACTTTTCAACTAAAAAAATTAACTTTAAACCTAAAATGGAATAATTAAATTTTGACAAAACGAAAAATAATTTTTAAGCAAAAGAAAACGAATTCTTAAAAAATATTTAATATTTCAACCAAATAATTGGATTTTCAACTAAAAAATAGCAATTTTCAACCAAAAATAGATCAGTTAAATTTTGAGTTAAACAAACTAATTTTCAACCAAGAGAAAACAAATTTTCAACAAAATAGTTAAATATTCAACCAAATAGTCGAATTTTCTAATAAAAAAATCAATTTGGAACCAAAAATGGAACAGTTAAAGTTTCAGTAAAAAAAAATCATTTTGAAAAAAAAAGAATTTTCAATAAAATAGTTTTTTTTTTCATAAAAAGAAAAGATTTTTCAACCAAAAATAAAAAAAAAAAATTCTCAACAAAATAATGCAATTTTAATTTAATTTTCTACCAAAAAAGATACAATTTCAAAAAAATATAAGAATTTTCAACTAAAAAAGATAAATTTACAACCCAAAAATATAATAGTTCAATTGGTAGTTAGAAAAGTAAATTTGAAACAAAAAACGACTTTTCAACAAAATCAAATAATTTTCAACTAAAAATATAAATTTTCAATCAAAAATGGAATAGTTACATCTTCAGTTCAAAAAATTAATTTTCATCTAAAAAGAAACGAATTTTCAACCAAAGAAATTAATTTTTAATCACAATGATGAATTTTCAACCAAAAATATGAATTTTTGACCATTTAGTGCAATTTTCATCCCAAAAGATGAATTTTCTATCAACAAAAAAACGAATTTTCAACTAAATAGTTATTTTTCAACCACAGAAATGAATTCTTAACAAAAAATAGAATAGTTCAATTTTCTACAAAACAGATAATTTTTTAACGAAAATGATTACATTTCTATCAAAAAAGGTAAATTTTCTACCAAAAATGGAATAGGTCAATTGAATTTTGAACTAAAATTATGAATCTTCGTCTGAAAAAAAAGTTTAATTTTTAACCAAATACATGAATTTTCAATTAAAAATATCAATTTTCTACCAAAAATAAAATAGTTAAATTTTCAGTTTGTAAAATAAATTCTGAACCAAAAGAGAAACGAATTTTTAACAAAAAAGTTCAATTTTCAATCAAAGAAATGAATTTTTCACCAAAAAGACAAAATTTTCAACAAATAGTTGAATTTTCACCTAAAACAAATAAATTTTCAACTAAAATAGAAAAGTTAAATTTTCAATAAAAAAATTAATTTTCAATGAAATTAAAATAAATTTTCAACGAAATAGTATAATTTTTAACTAAGAACAATAAATTTCTATCAAAAAAGATAAATTTTCGACAAAAAATGTAACAGTTACATTTTTAGTTCAAAAAATTAATTCTAAATTACAAAAAAATAATTTCCAACCAAAAAGATAAATTTTCAACTGATAAAATCAATTTTCTATCAAAATAGATGAATTTATAACAAAGTACACGAATTTTCAACCAAATGTTTGAATTTTTAAAGGAATTTTCAAGAGAAAAGATGAATTAGTCTAAAAGAAGATTAAATATTCTCTCACAAATTTCAAATTTTCAATAAAATACAGGAATTTTAATCCAAATATTTGAATTTTCAACTTAAGAAGAAAATTTTTGAACCAAACATGTACGAGTGGAATTTTTAGTTAAAATAATTAATTTTCAACTGGAAAACATAATTTTCAACAAAATAAATGAATTTTTAACAAAGTAGTTCAACTTCCAACTAAGCAGTTGAATTTTCAACAAAAAAATATGAATCCAATTAATGATTGGATCGAATCTTTTTTCCTAACTAGGCATTAACGAAATGGAACGATACTTTTTCAGATACCTCATTAAAATTGGATTTAAATTTAAATTTGGATTTGCAGATTCCCAAAGTTGAATGATCTAAAATGACATTCATCTCGAATTGGGTTCATAAGTATTTCATTTCTAGAAAGTGATTAATTCTAAAGTTTATAGATGAATATAAATTATTTAAAATGCTAATGAGCAATTTAATGAAATTTATAAATAACAATTTTATATTAATAATTTATAATGCAGAGTATATATATATTTTGCGCTGAAGATAAGCTTGCTATATTTCAACTGGAAATATCGAAATGAAACGAAAGTTTCCTTCATAATTTAAGAATTTCTAAAAATATTTATTTTCCTGAAATTTTTTATTTACATAGTATGCAAATAAATTATCAATTTTGCATTTCTATTTTTAAATATCAATTTAAATTTGGTTTTGCAAAGTCCAACAGTTGAACGATCTGAAATGACCTTCATTTGGAATTGGTTTCATATGTAGTTCAGTTCTAGAAAGTGATAACCTTTTTTCGATTGGGCAATATCTTTCCACGGCTGAAACTTGAAATGACTTCAACCCAAAGGTGTGAAAACCAAGGAGGTTTCTCTTGAATTTTTTTTTGGGATATCTTACAAATATTTTTTGATGAAAAAACAAAATCTTCAGTAGAGCCGTTTTTGAAAAAAAAAAAAAAATTTTGATTTACAAAAAATCGAAACACTTAAAATTCTTGAATGTTTCAGAAAGTTCTAGAATGATTCAGAATGTTTTCTCGAAGAATGTTCCGAAAAATTACTGGAATGTTCCAGAATGTACTATCCTGGAATTTTCTGAATATTTTCATCCCACTTTGATTCTCTTAAGGTGCTTGAAACAAGTCGGTTTTTAGAATAATACAAAATACGACTGCCAGGACGAATTGTTTGATGTAATATTTTCACCACACAATCTCAAGGCTTATGCATGTGCATGACCAGAGCCCTTTTTTCGAAAAATAGTCTATTTGTTTTTTTTTTTGTTAATTGAAAATATCCTGAATTTTCTGGACCTGGAAACGGACAACGCGCCACTGGAGTGTACCCACGGTGAACCGAAAACAGGCGCTCACCATTTTAAAGTGCGTTTTAATTAAAAAAACAAAAACACAACAACAAGACTATTTTTCGAAAAATGGGCTCTAGTCAAGCACATCTATAAGCCTTCAGATTATGTGGTAAAAATATTTTGTCAAACAATTCGTCCTTGTAGCCGTATTTTGTATTATTCTAAAAACCGATAAATTTGAAGCACCTTAAGACTTACTCATTCCCAACTTAGTCCTCCTATATTCTAGTCTGAAAAGACGTTAAAAATTTCTGTTATTCTCTGATGATAATACAGATTCCTTGATTCTGAATCTGTTCAAAATTAAGCAAATTGCAAATTTTGACGTTAAAAATAGAAATTTTTCAATTTGAAAGCGTCAGTAGTTGAAAAAATGTAACAGTTTGATTGAAACTTTATAAACTGTTTCTAATTTAGAAATAATTTCAAAACTTAAACGCTCTTATTCAATTCCAAATCCTTTCAAATATTGTTTCAATTTAAAATATTCCATTTTTAACTCATTGAATTTGAAATTTTTTAATTAAGGAAGACATTTTTTTGAATGGTTAGGAATATTTTACTTTTAATTTAAAATAAGCAGTGATAAATAAAATATTAAAAACTAAACAATTTTTAACCGAATTATTTAAAATGGAAAACCTTGTATCGTCTATATTTCAGAGTGTTGAATCAAAACTTTGAACGTGACGATTTTAATTGTTCTATTCAACAAATTCTTAATATGTAATTGAAATTATTCAATTGTGATGCATAAATAACAATTGAAAAATTATCAATTTTAAAAAATTTTGAGTTAGCTTAAGAGATATTTACAAGTTTTGAGAAGATCCAAACTTAATTTTAAACTGGAAACGATTCCGAAAAATAAGAAACTAAATTTAGATTTTTGAAGATTTCGAAATAAAATTATGAATCATAATGGCAATTGAACAATTTTTAATTTGGAGAATAATCCAGTAGGTTAAAAATTTGTTTAAAAGTTTTGAAAAGATTTCAAAATAATTTAATACGTGAAAATATTCCAAAGCACTGAAAAGAAGATATAGATTTTTTAAAATTAATTTAAAAAGAATGTTTAATATGATTTACAAAATTTTCAAAGAAGCATCTGGATGATTTCAAGGCAATTTTTTTACTTCTGCAAGATTTTCAAAAACTTGTAGTATAAACAAATTTTTAAGAGAATATTTAAAAAGATTTCAGAACAATA
>CAKNYM010051911.1:308164-320259 GCA_932195095.1 Andricus curvator | reverse complement strand
TTGAAAAAAAGCTTTTTTGGATAAAAATACAACTGTTTGGTTGAAAAATAATCTTTTTGGATTGAAATATCAATTATATAATATTAATTTTTTAAACTGAAAATCTAATTATTCCATTTTTGATTGAAAATTGATCTTTTTTAGTTAAAAGTTCAATTATTTGAATATTAATTTAATTATTAATTATTCCAGCAGAAAATTAATCTTGTTAGTTGAAAATTCATCTTTTTGGTTGGAATTTTTAAATTTTTGGTTGAAAATTAATCTTGTATGGTTGAGGATTTAGTTGTTTTGTTAAGAATTCTTCTAGTTTTCTGAAAATTGATCTCCTTAATTGAATATTCAACTATTTTGTTGAAAGAAAATTAAAAAAAAGATGTTGGCTTCAAAATTCAACAATTTCGTTGAATTTCTTTTCTACCTTTTCTGAAAAATATTTTGTAGTAAAAAAATTCAACTATTTGGTTTAAAGATAATTTTTATGTTAAAAATTTAACTGTTTTCTAGAAAATTTGCCTTTTTTGTTAAAAAATATAACTATTTCGTTGATAAAAAAACTTTCTGGTTTAAATATTCACTCTTACATTTTTCGTCAAGAACTTATCTTTTTTGTTGGAAATTCAAACGTTTGCTTGAAAATTTGTCTTTTTTGGTTGAATTTAACTATTTTTATTGTTTTTTTCAAATATCAACAATATAATATAATTTTTTAAAGTGAAAATTTAATTATTCTATTTTCGGCTGAAAATTAATCTTTTTTTTTTATTTCAAATATTTGGTTGAAAATTAAAAAATTTTCGTTGGAAATTAATCTGGCCGGGTTGAAGATTCAACAGTTTTCTTTGAGAATTCTTCTTTTTTTTCAAATTAATTTCCTTGCTTGGAAATTCAACCATTTTGCATAAATTAAATTATTTTGTTAAAAATTGATCTATTCTGTTGAAAATGCAACATTTTGAATAAAAATGTTAGGAGTTTAAAGCGTTTAAAATTCAATTTATATAGTACTAACATTAATTTTATTGAAAAGAATTTATTCTCCTATTTTTGTTAAAAATCTTCTCATTTCCCTTGTTTTTAGAACATTTTGGGCCATAAAGATCGAAACAGTTTAAACAATATTTTTTTGGCTTCTTCTTATAATCAAAATTCTTTGTAAAGTTATTACTCAGTTGTAATAAATTTACGAAACTTATAACCAAATGACATTTATGACCAATGATTTATATTTTGAAATTTAAGCGCAATTTCCTAGCGTAGGCGTGACGCTCTTCCCCTGCAAGTTTGAAAGTAAATTTACGATCCCCTCAAAAAAACGAAAACCGAACCTTTTTTTTTAGCCTGCGACCCGCTAACCACACTCCTCGCATTTCATGTCTTGTTTTAAAATCAATGACCCCATTCACATCATTGACTTTCGATATCTAATCCGTGCAAGCCTTGAACTACCCAGAGCCGCCCGCAGTTATAAATTGTAGGTGACACCTCATTCCTAGGGATTCCCATGATAAAAAAAAAGAATTTCCCATTTAAAAATTCAGTTATTCGATGCCGATGATTCTCGACATTGTTGTGAGTGCAATGAATTCTTGGCGATTGTCCTGCGGCTGATCTTATACTTAGAACCAGCCAATCGTGATGCATTATTCTCACAGGAAAATAAAGTAAAGCAAGTGTTCTGATTTAATGAAGTTGATGTCAACCGCTTGCGATATAATGGGCTATTTTCGCAGCAAATAATAAAATCACTAAAAACTTGAATCACGAGTCCTGGATTTGCACCGCGCCTTTGCTCGACTAGTTAGGGACGACTAATTAAGGGTGTACTTATGGGACAATAGCATACGGATCCGCATGCTAGTCAATATTCAACCATGATTTGAGTCTCTAAATTCTCTCAAATCTTCATATTCTCAGGTTTTATTGCCCTTTTTTCTATTGCGCATGCGTACATTAGTAATCCAAGATGACGTCATTTGTCAGGAAAGATTAGTTTTTGTCACAAGGTAGAGGTGTCTCTGCCTTTGTTTTCATACGCATATGAATTCAAAGACAGATAGACCTATATCGTAGAACCAATACTAAATTTTGCCTTGAAAAATGACATCTTCTTGAATTGCTTGGATTTTCCTAATTGATATTGATATTTATTTGTGGTAAGCACCTTTGTTGATACAGTTTTGTACATTTGATTGTCGTTATCATAGATTCGTTAAGATAGTCAGCATCAGAAGACTGCGAAAAGATGATTTATTGTCGTTTTTATGGTGTTTTCTAGTTTCATTTTGTGTGGATTTTTTGTTCCTTTTGTGATTTATTTTTGTGATCAATGCTCAGAGAAGTGTCCTCTATATTGGAAGAATGTCTCTTGACATAAATAAGTGCTCCCAATTTGGTTCCCTAACCCCGCCAGCAGTCTCATTGGATGTTTATTGCGTTTATTTGAAATTATTACATATGCAAATCAATCTTTCACAATATATAATAATCATAAAATACAAAAAAATATTATGAATGATTTAAAATGTACATTGGTGAAAAAAGGTATTCCTTCCTTTGAATTTAAAATCAATAATTTATTTGTAAAGAGTACAATCAAATATTTATTTCACCTTGCACTCTAAAAGACTATTTGATGATCTGAAAATTAATTATCATTATTTTCACAATTATGATTTATTATAAAAAATTGTTTTACGTATGCAATAGTTTCAAAAAAGCGCGCCATTTACAGCCAATGAGACTGCCGATGCGACGCATGCGCAGTGCAGTTGGGGAGCCGAATTGGGAGCACTGCAACGAGCGACATTTGGCAACTTTGTAAAAGTGACAAACAGTAAACAGATAAACCGGTAAAGTCATGTGGAAAAATTGCTTTAAATAATTCTCAATTTACCTCGTTAATCATTTAGGCAAAGATTTTTGACCGGGGTGAGGTGTTCATATCAAACTAGAATTATCCAGCTCTCTAAGATTTCCGAAAGTGAACTTTGAGAAAGCGTCGACAACTTTTTGGCAATATAACCTCACTTTTTTATACTTTGCTCCACGTGCCAAAAAACTTTTCAATCAAATCGTCGAATTTTCAAACAAAAAAGATTAAAGTTCAATCAAATATTAGAATTTTCAAGAAGAAAAACAAATTTTTTAGAAAGCACTTGATTCTTGATCGAAAAAGTTTATTTACATCCAAAAAAGCTGACTTTTCTACAATGAAAGCTGATTTTTCAACAAAAGAGTACAATTTTTAAGCTGAAAAGTCTAATATTATAGAAAACAGTGACTTTAAAATGAATAAATAAATTTTTAACAGAAAAGATAATTTTCAATAAAAAAGATAAATTTTTAACAAGCTAGTTGTATTATCAACCAAACAGTTGAACTTTCAACAAACAAGAATAATTTTCTACCCAGAAAGACGACTTTTTAACAAAAAATATGAATTTTCTACCGAATCGTTGAATTTTCAACCAATAAGTTAAATTTTCAACAAACAAGAATAATTTTCTACCCAAAAAGACGACTTTTCAACCAAACTCTCAAATTTTCTACCAAATAGCCGAATTTTTATCTCATAAACTGAAAATGGAATAGTTAAATTTTCAGATAAAAACTCTGATAAAGAATTAACTTTAAGCATAAATATCAATTTTCAACCAAATTTTCTATCAAAAAAGATGAACTTTCAACAAAATACATGAATCTAACGACAAGTTTCAGAATATTTTTCAAAATATTTATATAATGTTTAATATTCTTAAGTAATTGTTTACTTTTTCATCAAATAAATTATATTTTAATAATATTCTTATAAATAAAAATTAGAAGGGGCCTGTTCAGGGCCAGATCGGGCCTTCCTTATGGATACCCCAGTCAGGCCCTGATCGGATTAGGGGTTTCATTTCGAGTCTGACCCTAACTGGGATACCCGATTGGGGACAGATTTTACCAGATCTGGCCCCGACCAGGGCCACTCTGAAATTTCTGCACGGGTTTTGTTGAAAACTCAACTCATTGATCAAAAATGTACTTTTTTGTTGATAATTCAACTGTTTTGTAGAAAATTCACCATTTTGACTTGAAAATTAAAAAATTTGGTATTTTTTTGAAAATTCGGTTTCGGTTTGTAAAATCCAACTGTTGTTTATTTTAAATTAAAACTTGTTTTATAAAGTATCAACTATTACATGTTTCGTTGAAAATTCATATTTTTAGGTTGAAAATTCATCTTTTTAAGTTGAAAATTCAACTCCTTGGTTGAAAGTTGAACTACTTTCTTAAAAGTTTGTTTTCTTTTCTTTAAGATTCATAATTTTAGTTGGAAATTCGTATTTTTAAATTAAAAAGTAATTTTTTAACTGAAAATTCAATTGTATTGTAGAAAATTTGTTTTTTTTTTCATTCAAAAATAATTCTCTTAAATGAACATTTAACCATTAAATTTTTGGTTAAAATTGATCTTTTTAGTATAAAAATGCAATTATTTAGTTAAAAAATTTTGAAATGAAAGAAATATAAACTGAAAATTAGTCAAATAGAATTTGGACTAACATCACATTTATTGTTCAAACTATTTAGTTGAAAATGTATGTGATTTTTTGTAAAATTCGTCGTTTCAATAGAAAATAAATCTTCATGGTTGAAAATTCAACTATTTGGTTACAAATTTATGTATTTTGTTGAAAAATTTTCTTTTCTGGTACAAAATTAATCATCTTGGTTGAAAATTGAACTATTTGATTAAAAACGTATGTATTTTGTTAGGAATTCATCTTAAAAAAACTACCTTAAAATCATCCAGATTCTTTTTCGAAAATTGCTAAATGCTATGAATTGAAGAATGAATAAAAAAATTGATAAATTTGTAAAATTATATTATTATAAGCAATTTTAAGCTGGAAATATTAAGTTATACATTAACATTTGTTTTGAAATCTTTTTAAATATTCTGTTAAAAATTTGTTTATACTACAATTTTTTGAAAATCTTGCAAAAATGTTACCTTGAAATCATCCAGATTTTTCTTTGAAAATGTAGGAAATCTTAATAAATATTCTTTTTAAATTAATTAAAAGAAAATCTATATTGTGTTTTAAGTGCTTTGAAATCTTTTCACGTTTTCAATTATTTTAAAATATTTTCAAAACTTTTAAATAAATTTTAAACCTACTGGATTATTTTCCAAATTAAAAATTGTTCAATTGTCATTTATAATTCAAAATTTTATTTGGAAATCTTCAAAAATCTAAATTTAGTTTCTTATTTTTCGGAATCGTTTCCAGTTTAAAATTAAGTTTGGATCTTCTCAAAACTCGTAAATATCTCTTGAGCTAACTCAAATTTTTTTCAAATAGATAATTTTTCAATTGTTATTTATGCATCAAAATTAAATAATTTCACTTACGCATTAAAAATTAGTTAAATAGAATAATTAAAATCGTAACGTTCAAAGTTTTGATTTAAGACTCTGAAATATAAACGATACAAGGTTTTCTATTTTAAATAATTCAGTTTAAAATTGTTTAGTTTTTGATATTAGATTTATGATTGCTCATTTTAAATGAACAGTAAAATATTCCTAAATATTCAAAAAAATGTCTTCCTCAATTAAAAAATTTCAAATTCAATGAGTTAAAAAAAAATAATTTTAGATTGAAACAATATTTGAATAGGATTTGGAATTGAATAAGAGCATTTAAGTTTTGAAATTATTTCCAAATTAGGAACTGTTTATAAAGTTTCAATCAAACGGTTACATTTGTTTAACTACTGAGGCTTTCAAATTGAAAAATTTCTATTTTTAACGTTAAAATCTGTAATTTGTTTAATTTTGAACAGATTCAGAATCATCCTGTCAAGTCAATTATTGTTCAATTTTCAATAATCGAACTACAGTTCAATGTGATTTATTTAATAGAAAAAGTTCTTGGTATGAGTGTAATATTTTTTTTTTAAATTTCAGTTTCTTGCAGAAAATTATATTTAAATATGTACATTTCAACAACAAACTACCTGTTTATAAAAATAATTTCAAGTGCAGTTTTCCAATATTTCAAATTTTGTGAAATCTTGTATTTTTTGTAAAGATTTGTAATTTTCTACAATCATTCACGTAAAATTGAAAATGTTTTTATGACATCAAACTTATACTTTATTGTTGCTTTTGTTACTTTTCTACTAGAAAATACAAGAAAAAATGTAGCTCCTTGTATATTACTGTATTTTTTGGTGTTTGTGTTAAATAAGTTAAAGAATCTGTATTATCATCAGAGAATAACAGAAATGTTTAACTTCTTCTCAGACTAGACCCAGATATGAATTAAAAATTATTTTAATTAATTTTTTTCTGAAAAAAGTTTCTTCTCTCGATCTCTCTAGTAGCCTAATGGGAAAGAACCGACCGGCAATCGGAAGTTCTGTGGTTCGATTCCCAGCTGCGCGAAAAGAGAAGATCTTTTTTCAGAAAAAAATTAATTGAAACAATTAAATAAGCTGGCATTTATTTACATCTACTTATTTATATCCTGATGTACTCATTGTAAAACATGAGCCTCGTGTTTATAAATGGAACGTCGCCTAATTATGGAAAGATATAAATGCGCTAGAAAGAAGATTGCCCTTGACTGGATTTAAGTGGAGGCGTGTTACGTTCATTGAAAAAAATCTGTAGATATCAAGAGTTTAGAAATTCTTTTTATGAATCGAGGTATCGACCTGGATTTTATTCTCGATCGAAGAGCTTCTTGACATATCTTGCAATAGTTGGTCATTCATACACGTGGGCATTCAGCTACCCACTGATTGACTGACGATTATCTTCACCTACACTTTTGCACTATATATTATAACATTCGCCAATGGGAGTTAGTCATAAACGTTTCTAACAATGCGAACTCGAATAGGTACCCTTTCACCATTCAAATTTGGACAACCACCATAAAATGCTCCTATTGAAATTAAAAAAAAAAAAAAAAAAAAAAAAAAAAAATTTCTTTGCACAAAAATAAAAATGAAAGAAAAATAAGAAGACAACCAACTAAATTCCCCTTTCTTCTCTTTTTTATTTCTTTCGTATTTTTTTTATTATTATCAAATCACAATAAATAAAACATTCATAACATTTTTATTGTGATTTGATAATAATAAAAATAAAAAAGACGAAAGAAATAAAAAAGAGAAGGAAGCGCATTTGATTGGTTGACTTCTCATTTTTCTTTCCTCTTCTTCATTTTTGTCCGAAGAAATTTTTTTTTTTTTAAATACAATATGGTGGTTGTCCAAATTTGGTCGTTGGATTCTTGTTTTTATTTTCAGGAATTCTATACATTAATTTGAGTATTGGATGTTAGATAGGGTTTTGAATTTTATTTAATTCTAATTTAAAATTCTTAAATTTTTATTTTATATTTTATCCAGACTTGCGGTATTAAATCGCCGCCAAGTCTGATGACAAAAAATTTTCAAATAACTGTTTATTTTTTAGGCTTGTTTCTTTTTAAGGCTATATCAATACGATTTTCCTAAGATTCTTAAGAAAAATCGAAAAGGTTTTTGAAAATTTCAGATGTCAAATCAAAATTTTCACTAAAAAGATAATTTTCAACCAAAATAGTTAAAATTTGAAAGCAAAAACGTGAATTCTCTGCGAAAAATGTAATAGTTGATATTTCAATCCAGATTTTTTTTACTTCAAATGAAAAATATGTAGATTATTCAAAAAAAAGTTAATTGTCTACCAAATAATAGAATTTTTAACCAAATACATGAATGTTTCACCAATA
Source organism: Andricus curvator (assembly GCA_932195095.1). Taxonomy (NCBI): domain Eukaryota; kingdom Metazoa; phylum Arthropoda; class Insecta; order Hymenoptera; family Cynipidae; genus Andricus; species Andricus curvator. The sequence continues at coordinate 312,478 of CAKNYM010051911.1, read as the reverse complement.
AGATGAATTTTCAACTGAAATGATGAATTTTCAACCAAAAAAAAATAACTTTTTGACAAAGTAGTTCAACTTTCAACAAAATTTATGGGATAGAATAAAAAGCAGTACTTATAAGTGTGAAATTCCCTTGTCCAGCTTTCCAATAGATGTGTTCTGTATTGATAAAAAAAAATTCCAAACCGCCGTATCGACCCTAAAAATTTGTCGTCCTAAGCCGTGGTATTTTGGTCTTTCGTGTTACTGTGTATATATGTGTATATATATATATATATATATATATATATATATATATATGTATGCATGTATGTATGTATGCATGTATATATATATATATATATATATATTTTTTTTTATTTTATTCGGTATTCGGTTTTGATTCCTTGGGATTCGAACCGAAGGGCCTATGACAAAGCCACCGGACGCGTCCTCGGGTTGCGGATAGAGGGTCCCTGTACCAAGGGTTTCTGCTGAATATGGTTACAATAATTAATAAGCAGTCGCGGACAATTGTCCAGGGATGGTCCCGAAGGAATAACCCCCAAGCGGAGGCGTAACAACCGTGCCGAAAGCTGAATGGCACCTGGGTGTGGTGTCTCAAACGGTGACTCTGGGATACCGGGCGACCTCTCAGAGTATAAGCCTTATCCTTGCACGCGGGGCTCTACAAGGATGGACTAACCCGTTTCCCTAGCTGCTCGTGGGAACAACAATGACAACACGAAACATAGTTGTAGGAAGTGCGGTTCAAAACAATCGAACGCGCAGGGCTCCCGACAATGGGTCGGACAACAATGCCGACTACCCTAGAGTTGGGGGAGCCAATCAAGACGGAGTCAATGCGATTGACCGGCGGAATCTCGTTACTTTTGAGTGGACGGATCGATTCAGGGACGACCTGCTGGAGTGCTATGATACCAGTATGGCCCCTGAACGAAAAGGTTACATGGCGCGACTGCATGCTCTGTGGTGCGAGAAAAACCCAGATCTCTCGGATTTTTCGCAAAAACGGCTGCGAAACCGTGCCGAGGACCTCCGGAAAAGGGGTTATATAAGCGCAGCGCCTACACAACCGCAGCCAGAACAAGCCGGCAACAGAGAAAGAGAGGCGACACTGAGACCAGCCTCGAACAGGCATCCAATAGAGGGAGAACGATGCTTCAAGACCCGGAGAAACATCAACATTCAGGTTTCTCCCAAGCCCAAAGATCTGACTGAACTGGATGATGAGCTTCGTGGAGATTTTTCCGAAGAATCCGACCACTGGACTATCAATTGTAGTGTGTACAATGCAGCGAGAACTTTGGCAGATGCAAACCGTAAAACAAAACCAACGGTTGATCATAAGACCAAAAGACGAATGCATCAACTTAGCACAAAGATAGGCTGGGCAAGACAGTACGCGTCCCGCATTCAGTGTGTGATTGACTACATAACATCTGGCAGGACTTTCACTGCCAAGGTTCGACAGTTCACGCGCGAACTGCGGATCCGTCATCACACAATCAACAAGTCAAAGCTACTGACCATCAGGCAGCATATTGTTGACAGAATACGAGTACTATCTGACGCTAGGAGAAGTCTAGAGCGGAGAGAGAGGTGGGTCAGAGAAAATCAACAGTTTTCGTCTGACCCATCTAGACTCTTCCAAGACCCTCCAGTTACTGTCGACCATCCGCCCAAACCAGAGGAGGTCGAAGCATTTTGGAGAGAAGTCTACGAAGTCCAACATCCACTTAAAGAAGGCTCAAAGAACATAAACAGCTTCAAGGAGCTGTGCAATGCCCTCATCACAGCTGAGGAGGAATGCCCACCTATCACTACCGAGGAGGTGAAAAACGTATTAAGAGGCATGAAGAACTATTCCGCTCCGGGACCAGATGGCATCAAGACCTTCTGGTGGAAGAAGTTTCCTTCAACCCACCAGCATCTGGCCCGAATTTTTACCTCATATCTAACGTCGGAAGAGCCTATTCCGGGGTGGTTGGTGGAAGGGCGCACAGTGCTCCTGTCGAAGACGGGCAACTTAGCTGACCCTAAGAATTACAGGCCAATAACTTGTCTGAACACACTGTATAAGATCTTCACAGCTATCCTAAATGATAGGATTGTTCGGACAATTGGACCTGTATGGCGAGAGATGTATGAACAACGTGGCTCAAAGAAAGGCGTAGCGGGATGTCGGGAGAACTTGCTCATCGATAGATGTGTCTGTAAAGACGCAGCATACTATCAGCGATTTCTATCGATGGCCTGGATTGATTACCGGAAAGCTTTCGATTCAACCTCCCATAGACTTATCATCTGTCTGTTGGAAAGCCTAAAGGTTCATCCACACATCGTGAGGTGCATAGAGACATTAATGCCGCTTTGGAAAACCAGATTTACTATCTCATCTGGAAAACATCGTGTGATCACTAACAGTATCACCTTTCAGAGAGGTGTATTTCAGGGCGACACCATGAGCTCTCTCCTCTTTTGCCTCACATTATTGCCACTATCTCTCGCACTTCGCCATTCCGAAGGGTATCTCTGCGGAAAACCTGGAAACCGAAAGCATAAGGTCACTCATGTATTTTACATGGATGATCTTAAGATCTATGCTAGGAATCAAGAGAAACTACATCTAGCTCTGAAAATTGTCAAAGAGTACACTCAAGAGATTGGAATGGAATTCGGGTTAGAGAAATGCGCCAAGGTTAATTTGAAGAAAGGAAAACTTAATGGCATCCCCGAAGATCCTGAGCTCGTTGACAGAAGCGCTTTACGACACCTTTGCGCTGGAGAGACCTATACATACCTGGCCGTGCCACAGAGCCGCATTCAGGACGCAACATCTATAAAGGATACTCTCCGATGCAGATACAAACGTCTCATCCGGCAGATTTGGTCTTCCGAACTGTCGGCGAGAAACAAAGTATCTGCAACGAACATGCTTGCCGTCCCGGTAGTACTCTATTCATTTGGAGTGGTTCCATGGACGAAGGACGAGCTCAGATCCCTTGATATCGGGACGCGAAAGGTTTTGCACATGAACAAGAGCATGCACCTTAAGTCTTCTGTTCCGCGACTTTACATCTCACGCCGCCTAGGTGGTCGCGGAATACTGAATCTTGAATGTCTTCACAACAGACTCATTCTGGGTACAGCACATATAGTTGCAAATGGACAAGACCCTTTTCTTAAAATGGTCAGGAAACACGAAGAAGTGGGAAAAGGGGCGTTTCTGTACAAAGCAGCGGAGGAGGCTGCTGAAACACTCGGCCTTGACTTCAATATTAGGGGTGAGCAAAATGCATCAAATCTTATCCATCTTGAATACTCACTCCTGAAGGCCCGGATTAAGAAAGCACAGGAGAAAAACTTCCACGAACAGCTCCTCGACAAGAGGATGCACGGCATCTTCCACAGAAATGTGGAAGATCAGTCGATGTCGTATGAGCTAACGTTTGCTTTCCTTAGATCACACGGATTGAAGTGGGGCACGGAGGGCTTCATTTTGGCATGTCAAGACGGTGTCATTTCCACTCTAGCATACCGTCGCCACATTTTGAGCCAAGACATTCCCGATGATAGTTGCAGAGCGTGTCATGCACCACCCCGAGCATCTAGGACACATACTATCTAGTTGTCCAACTCATGCGGGAACGATCTACATCCAAAGGCACAATGCGGCACTAAGAGTGCTTTATTACCATCTCTGTCACTCTTATGGCATTAGCCCAAATACCTCTCCGCTAAACGCTCCTAGAGAAATAGAGTCAATTGTCGAAAATGAGAAGTGCCGCATATACTGGAACTTCATATTCTCGACAATTGTTTCTGTTGCGCACTCGAGGCCTGACATAGTTCTCCTTGACTTCGAGAAACGAACCATGTTCGTTATCGAATTTTCGGCACCAGCTGACAAAAACGTCACAGCCAAGGAGAAAGAAAAGAAAGAGAGGTATAAAGACCTTATAAGGGAGTTGCGACGGTTATACCCGGAATATTCTGTTAAGCTAATCGTCTTGATCATCGGCGCTCTTGGAAGTGCCAAGGTTTCACTGGTTAATAGCCTGAAAAGCATCCCTGCGTGTCAAAAAAATGCTGAGACACTTGCGGGGAAAATTCAGAAGGCGGTCGTCCTTGGGTCGCTCTCAGGGTGCACGAGACTTTTGCCGGACCATCGTATTGAGTTCGTCGCAGACTGTAACCACCTATCTCACGGTCGTGAGACGTGGTTACAGCTGAAATTTTACCGCGATTTCGCTGGGAGCGGGTGCAATTTTTCAGATTAGCACCCGCTCCCGGCGAAATCCTGCGGTTGTCCTTATG
>CAKNYM010051911.1:276893-294948 GCA_932195095.1 Andricus curvator | reverse complement strand
CTTCTTCTTCTTCTTCTTCTTCTTCTTCTTCTTCTTCTTCTTCTTCTTCTTCTTCTTCTTCTTCTTCTTCCTCTTCTTCTTCCTCTTCTTCTTCCTCTTTCTCTTTCTCTTCCTCTTCTGCTTCTATTCCAAAATGGCGACTAGTCGATTACTCACTTCATTTTCTTCTTCTTTGTCCTTTTTCTCTCCATCTTCCTCGCCTAGAAGCGCCTTCTCTGCGGCTTCTTATTCTTCTTCTTGCGTTGCTGCTTCTACGAGTCAAAGACCGTTCTCAAGGAGGTTGCTGGTTTCAGCGGGCGCAACGACTCGCACGTAAACTCTTTGTTGCTGCAGCACACTGATAAATCGTGAGTCCAGATCGCTAAAAGATCCTACCTTTAGCGGATTAGATGCTTTATCATCTGGAGACAGAGGAAAGAGGAAGAATCTTTTTTTCTCCTCGGAATTTACCTGCTCCTTATGGACAGGGGAGGGGGGGCGGGAGAAAAGACAAGATTACAGATGCAAAACGAATTTTAAAAATGTTGGAGGAATAGTGCGATTATTAACGGTTGGGGAAGCGCTAATTTATCTCTGATCAATGATCTTATCATGAGCGGTTTCTTTTCATGTGGGGAGATGAGCAATGATTCGTCCCAAAATCAGAGTAAAATTGCATTTTATAGATCAGAAAAAATGTTTACTACCATTGATCTAAAGGAAAATAATTGTCCATTTTTTATTTATAAATATCTTTTAATTAAAAATATATTTGAAACAGAAAAGCAGTATACTAGATCCTAATGAGAACGTGTATATAATTTTCACCTGAAACAGTAAGTTGTAAAATAGATTTTAAACTGATCGTAAATGGAATACAGTTTTATAACCAATATTTATTAAACTAACTACTCTATTAAATAGTAATGTATTACAATATAGTTTAATGTAGCAATATTAATATATTATGACAAATTTAATGAATCGTAAGAGAATCTCGAGCAACTATTCATATTCCTTATAGTGATATAAACTTGATACAAGTACAGTAACTAGGTTATACTTATAAAATTACGCGATGGTAATAAAAACTCTGAAACCATTGATTTACGTACAAAGGGTGAAGATTTACAGCATTTCTTTTCTACAAACATGTTTTCAGGCCGTTAAACAAGACAGTAAAAATTTATCCTTGAAAATTTTCTTCTGTAGCTGTATAATTACTTCTTCTCTTAATAGCCTATGATGTTTCTCATTATGCAATATCGAAGACAAAAATAATACTTTACGCAAAGTACAATCTTTATTATAACCGCAACTTTGTAGTTTCATTTTAAGAGAAGGTGGTTATAAACAATAAATCAGTTAAAAAATTTGTGAAATACCTGCTAAATTAATGGTCAACCCATTACAAAAATTATAGTAACAATTGAAGAATTAACAGCTATTGATTGTTTGTTGAATATAATCTCTCTATAACTGAAGAGTTGAAGGAAGAAGAAAAGTTGAAAAATTATTTGTGAATTAATTGTTATAATTGTTTTCATCAAATCTTGTACATTTATGCGTCCCTGACGTGCACTTGGAAATAGAGAGTATTGAAAGTAAGCCGTGAAAATGATAACCATTCAATAAAGAACCGGATTTTCTCCTTATTTAGCAGTGAGTGGTATTTGTTTCGCTTCTTGGTCCATGATCCTCGGAATATGTGATGGTGCCGGTGACCAAAACTTTCGAAATGTGCATCGAGCATAATTTTCGGACGTCGACCCTCTTTTACAAGTTTGTCAATATGACCGGACCTGAAGAAATTAAAGAAACCGTTTCTTTCAATTATTTTTTTTCAGTTAGCCAAAAATGGCCTCAAAATGAAGAAAATGATTTTAAATTCAAGAAAAACTTACATTGTAGCAGAAAAACATTATTATGAAACTATAACAATTTGTATTGCAATTACGGACATCTAGTATATGAATACATATAATATAGGTCTATTATTTTTGTTAAGTATTGTTAAAACGCTATTTAAGTGAGCAGTAAAACAAAAGTTGGAGACTTAAAATATAACATCTGTCATTAGTTGTATGTACTCAAATAAATAGTATAGCTTTCAAATTAATTTTAATGACGTATAATATCAATAATTTGAGAAATGTAAACTGATACATATTTCATAAACAGGAAATGCTAACTAGTACTGATATTTAGAACATGGTTGGTCTTTTTCCATTAAGAGTAGCATTTACAATTAAAGATTTTCTCGCTTGATCATCCACCATTATAAGTGTTTAATAAGATTAGTCGCGCATAATGATGATTTCAGACAATTACACCAATTACATTCGATCCATCGTTTAATCGAATGTACATTTCACGGGAAATCGCATGATTTTGCTAATCATTCAAAATTATATACAATTATACATATGTGTCTGTTGTTGAAGGTTGATCATAATTTAACGCTAAAATTGATGCAGGTTTTTAAAAATAATTGTTCAGTTTTTTGATAAATACTTACATTGTTCCTACTCATGCACAATAACTAAAAAACTAACTTCTATTCTCTATATATTCTTTTGAATTTCTTCTACTGGATAAATAAAAATAGTCTGTTGAAACATAAAATGATTATGTGTGTTTCATCATATCATTGATGTAAAAACAGATGTTTGCATAATTTTCCTTTTGTTACTTAAATTTTCAAGATTTATGTTCATATTACTATCTTTCTAATAAAATAGATTTAGTTAGGAAAAGAAGAATCAGAATTGTTGAGAAAGAACGACGAAATTATTTGCAAAAACCACTTTGCCCCTATGGTTGCATGGTGAATTAGGAACATGCGGGGCATACGAAACCGTTCGAAATTTTTGTTGCTGGACAAGATGGTAGAGCTACACTATATCTGCCAAGAAATTCAAAAATTGTGCGCATATAAATTTCGGAAAGTAATGAAATACAAAACTTGAAAATAAATTTCTTTCGCCAGAACTATACATCCCATCTGGAATGGGTCAAAATGTTTAATGTTACTCGCGAACATGGAATATGTGCCATTGGTTGTTTAAAATATGTGCTTTAAGGACTTTCAAGATGCAGTGAACATGCTCTAGAATTAGTACATTCGGATTTTAAAATAACATTGGTTGAACACAAAGTTCTAAGGCAGACATCCTCATTATACAAATAAATTACTCAAAGCAGTGCAAGAATACAATCATCAACACCTCTAAAACTCATTCAGCTTCTTGTTTAGTGGTTGATAAGGACTGACATTATATGTAGGTACTACATTTTGGCTCAAATTTTGTTTGCACACTATGTTTGAGGTCATAAATCGAATTCAAGAAAACAATTTACATTGATATGTTGGTTCAGGCACACCGTTGGCTGCGATATGGTTGATATAAAAAACTGTGGATATTTCGGGACCTACATACGATAGAGAAACATCATATGAAGCCAGATTTTGGATCAATTTTCATAAAACTTTATCCATCTTGGAGACCGGTGTAATATGACGTATCGAATATTCATCATGAAAATGATGACAATAATTATGTGGTCAACGATGACGATAATCTCTTGCATCACTTTTGCTTTTCCTTGCTATTTGCGCATCTTTTCTTGTCGGAAGTGTCTTCTAATCACTAGGTGTATATAATATACGTATACCATATTTTTACTTGAGACCTTAGCCAAGCTAAGCTAACGCTTAACGGCTAATCTTATTACTTTGTGCACAGCCTTTCCTCAACATTCTCCTTCCCTTTCAATCTTTTAACAGCTTGACTTGCTGTGCAAGTTATATTCTGAATAAACGCAAGCGGTATATGCAAGACGTCGCCACAAAAATTCAGCAAGGAAATAGTAAAATGATAGGGTGAACGCACCAGTGAATGGCTCATTGAACAAAGTAAAGTATATTTTACGGAGAAACGGATACAAACGACAACATGGTACCTGGAAATTTTATCATTCATGCAACAATAATGGGCAAATATTATCTTTAGTAGTTGCAAATTGAAACGGTACAAATTACAGTTGTAAAAAGTCATCACCGTCAGAGAAGAGAAATCTTTTTTCAAAAAATAATGAGTCAAAGTTTCATTTAGAATACTGCTAAAAAAATGCTATGGAAATGCAATACTTTTTATGCAATATTACTTTTTTTTGTAAATGTCAGCTTAAATGGAGTCTAGGTGCAGTACGTGCAGGAAAGAGATAAGCGAATTCTCAAGGTCTTGTGCATGATTTTCTTGGGCGTATTCTCATTGTCGTGTTACTGACCGAAATGAAAGTGTGTGCCTACACTTTGGTACAGTCGATTATAACTGAGCAGCTGTTTATATGCATGCGCTTTATTTTTAAATTATTTTATTTTTCCACTTGATGGAAAATTATTTTATTTTATAACCATTTCTTGTACAGCATAGTCATTTTTAACTTGCATAACTGTTTATAAACACGTTTACAATCATCAACAGAGATTCATTGGTATTTCCTGGATTATGTTTATAGCCATTTTTGCACGGACACAAATCATGTCACTTAATATGTTCGACAAATTATGCATCATTTTTAATATTATTATAATTGCACTCATTTTTGAAAAATAGGAACATATTTCAAACTCATGATATTTTACATCCGTTATATATAATTTATTTCAGTTTATATAAATTAAGTTAACACATTATTCACAGCGTTGAAAGATGCTCTGTGAACTTGACAGTGAATGAGATGTGCTTTTTGTCTTAATATGTTTTATGCGACAATAATTAGTCATAATTGCTGAAAATTGCTGAAAATTGCTGAAAATTGCTGTCGTTTCATTTTTCGTACTCATGAATGTCTCGAGAATGCCAAACTTATTATGAAACAGTTAACTGACGTATACGTGAGGAATGGTCTTTTCACTAATTATGACGATTTTTCTCCTATTAAAATAATTATCTATGTCAATTATCAAAAGATTTGATAAATTTCACAAAGAAATCCGAAGAAATTATAAACTCAATTTTTTAGTTAGCGTTTAGACTGGCTGAGGATTGGATGACGAGATTGATTGCGTCTGAATTCCATGGTGGAAAAATTTTTTACAAGAAAGTACAACATTTCTACAGCTGTAATTTTTTGTTAAAATCTGTACTTTTTTGTAATAAAATGTACAAAATTTAATAACAAAATACAGTTGAATACAAGCAGTTTTTTTTTTTCTTGTAGAAGAGTGAAAAAATTAACAATAAAGTATAAGTTTCTACAATCCAAACATTTGTATAAATTTTTATTAATTTTTTTTTTACTTTGTTGTAAAAATTTTGGTAAGATATGTAATATATAAGTTTCTACAAGAAACTACAATTAAAAAAAATACTTTTGCCAAGAATTTTTGCTATTATAATAAATCATATTGAACTATAGTTTCATTATTGAAAATTGAACAATAATTGATTTTCCAGGACGATTCTGAATCTGTTCAAAATTAAGCAAGTTACAGATTTTAACGTTGAAAATATAAATTTTTCAATTTGAAAGCCTCAGTAGTTAAACAAATGTAAATTTTTGATTGAAATTTTATAAACTATTCTTAATTTCAAAACAATTTCAAATTAATAGATTCATAATTAAACGCTCTTATTCAATTTCAAATCCTATTCAAATATTGTTTCAATATCAAATATTACATTTTGAACAATTTAATTGGACATTTTTTAAATAAGGATGACATTTTTTTAAATGTTAAGTAATATTTTACTTTTTTATTTAAATCAAATATTAAAAACTGAACAATTTTAAACTCAAAATATTTAAAATAGAAAGCCTTGAATCGTTAATATTTCAGAGTGTTAAATTTAAACTTTGAACGTTACAATTTTAATTTTTCTATTTAACAAATTTTTAATAATTCTAAGTTAAATGATTGAATTTTGATGCATAAATAACAATTGAACAATTATCAATTTGGAAAAAAGTTAAGTTAGTTTAAGAGATATTTATTTATTATAAGAGACAATTTTTGAGAAAATCCAAACTTAATTAAAACTGGAAAATATTTTGAAAAATAAAAAACTAAATATAGATTTCTGAAGGTTTCGAAATAAAAATTTGAAGCTTTCCAAGGATCTTTAAAGGTTTTAAAAAAATAAAAATAAATTCTTAATTTAGCTGGGAAAATTAAAAATTAGTTTTTATTTTGAAGAATTAATTGTAAGAGAATATTTAAAAAGATTTAAATCAAACTTTTTTTATTAATAAATGACAGTTGAACAATTATTAATTTGGAAAATAATCGAGTAAAGATTTCAAACCATTCAATACACAATGTAGATTTTTGAAGATTTTAAACACAAAATTTATAAGCTTTTTAAGCAATTTGAAAGGTTTTAAATGAATAAAAAATTTGTACCAAAATTCTTAGAAAAACTAACAATATTTTTGTCAAAAAAGAATCTGGATGATTTTAAGGTAATTTTTTTACTTTAGCAATATTTTCCAAAAAATGTTGGGAAATTTCGAGTTCCAAGAGAATAATATTATTAGTAGATTCCTGGAGATTTTTAAAATTATTTGTTTGAAACAAATTTTTAAGAGAATATTTAAAAAGACTTCAAAACAAATTTTAATGTATAAATCAATGTTTCTAGCTTAAAATTGCTTAAAATGATATAATTTTGAAAATTTATAAATTAAAAGTATAAAAATTAAAATTTTGTAGTTTAACGGCTTTTAATTAAAAAATGTTCAGTTGAAAAGTGGTTCAGTTTTTATTACTTTAAGTGAAAAAATTTTTATCTCTAAGAGTTCGAACCTTTTAATTCCAATGACCATGATCAATACTTTCCCAATTGTTCAAATTTTATTTTCACTCAAAAATTTGTTTCTTTTTCGATCTAGGATGAAAAATATAGAGAATATTGCAATTACATAATTTCAAATGACATATATGGTATCCAATCGATTGTTATATATATTTTTTTTTAAACTTCAAACGTAAGGTTTTGTTGTTTTAATAACGATTATTCATCATTGTCTTTTCATATTCTACCATTCTTATAAAGTTTAAACATAGAAGCTTTTTGTAATTGCGATCATTTTTACATGATCGCATCTTAATTTAAAATTATCTCCTAATATTGCAATAAGATAATTTTAAATTAAGATGCGATCATGCATACATTATCGCATCTTAATTTAAAATTATCTCATAATATTGCAAAAAGATGATTTTAAATTAAGATGCGATCATGTATGCATTATCGCATCTTAATTTAAAATGATCTAATTGCAATATTCTAAATGTATGTCGAAAAAGAACAACTTTTTGGTTACAAAAAATGTAAATTCCTGTACTTTCTTGTAAAAATTTTTCCACCAGGTTTCTGGCGATTGCAGTGTTTTGACGTCATTTTCGGAAACGAGTTGTCTCGCCTTATTTTATTCGCGAGGGAATTCCGTTAGTTTGCAAATACTCATATGGTGCAGATCGATTTCCGAATATGGCAGACTGGCCTTAGTGGTAATTGCTGCATAAGAGCCGTACTGTTGCAAGCATTGAACTCTCCGGCTCGGCGACTTGAAGTCGTCACTATCACTGTTCAAAAATTATATTGGATTCTGTTATTCGATTCGAAATGCTTTAGATTCCCAACATTTCAAGTAAAAATATTTCATTTTCAACAAAATAGAGGAATTTTCAAATAAAAATGGAATAGGTACATTTTCATTTAAAAAAACGGATATTCAACAAAATAGCTTAATTTTCTATCATGAAAATTAATTTTCAACCAGAAAAATTAATTTTTTACTAAAAAGGATGAATTTCCAACAAAATACATGAATTTTCAAATAAAAAATTTATGTTTTCAACCAAAAATTAAATTTTTTTTTGAGGCAGCATTTACGCTAGGTGTCGATTTCCAACCGAAAATAGAGTCATTATTTTCAGTCAGAGTCGATTTTCAATTGAAATTGTTGCAAAAAATCATATTGAAAAAAAAAACAATTTTCAAACAAAAATATGTATCTTGAACTAAGAAGTTTTATTTTTTACAAAAAAAATACCAATTTTCAAACGTATAGTTGAATTTTTTATTGAAAAGGATCACTTCTGGAAAATAAATGGTATAGTTAAATTCTCAGTTAACGAAATTAATTTTTAGAACAAAAACAAATTATCAAATAGTTAAATTCAACGAAAAAAGACGAACTTTTAACAAAATAGGTCAGTTCTCAAGCTAAAAAGTAGAATATTTCAGAAAACAGTTTACATACTTTTAAACCGGAAAAGAAGAATTGTTAACAAGAAAGTTAATTTTCGATAAAAAAAGATTATTTTTCAAGAAAATAGTTGAATTTGCAACAAAAAATTATCAATTTTCAACCAAAAATGGAATTGTTAAATTTTCAGTTAAAAAAACAAATTTTGAACAACAAAAAAAACGAATTTTCAACCAGTTGAGAAGAATTTTTAACAAAATAGGTCAATCCTTAACAAAAATGATGAATTTTCAACAACAAATTGATTTTCTACCCAAATAGACGAATTTTTTACTAGATAGTTGAATTTTCAACTTATAAAGAAAAATTTTTTATCCACAAATGAAATTTTCAGATAAAAAAATTAGTTTTTAACAAAAAAGTTAATTTTCAACTAAATAGCCTAATTTTCTAATAAATTATTGAATTATCGAACTAAAAAGACGAATTTTCTAGAAAACAGTTTAATTTTCAACCCAAAAAAATAAATTTTTTTCAAAGATGTTCGACCAAAAAAAAAAAAAAAATGAATTTTCAGCGAAAAATGGAATCGTTAAATTTTTAGTTCAACAAACTAATTTTCGAACAAAAAAATTTTATCGATTTAAATTCAACTACGAAGGACAAATTCTTAACAAAACTGTGTTATCCTCGACCAAAATGATGAATTTTCAACAAACAAAATTAATTTTCTACCCAAATAGACGAATTTTCAACAAAATACATTCATTTCTTAACAAATAGTTGAATTTTCATCTTGTAAAGAAAAAATTTTCAACCAAAAATAGAATAACTACATTTTCAGATAGAAAAAGTAACTTTTAACTAAAAAAAAAAAAAAAATTTCCAACAAAATACATTAATTTTCAATCGCATAGTTGAATTTTTTATTAAAAAGGATCAATTCTTGAAAATAAATGGTATAGTTAAATTTTCAGTTAACGAAATTAATTTCTAGAACAAAAAAAATTATCAAATAGTTAAATTCAACGAAAAAAAGACGAATTTTCAACAAAATAGTTCAGTTCCCAAGCTAAAAAGTCGAATATTTTATAAAACAGTTTACAAGAAAGCTACTTTTCGATTTAAAAAAATCGTTAAATTTTCAGTTAAAAAACAAATTTTCAACAACAAAAAAAACGAATTTTCAACCAGTTGAGAAGAATTTTTAACAAAATAGGTAAATCCTTAACAAAAATGATGAACTTTCAACAACAAATTAATTTTCTACCCAAATAGACGAATTTTTTACCAGATAGTTGAATTTTCAACTTATGAAGAAAATTTTTTTAACAATTTTCAGATGAAAAAATTAATTTTTGGACAAAAAAGTTAATTTTGAACTAAATAGCCTAATTTTCTAATAAATTGTTGAATTATCGAACTAAAAAGACGAATTTTCTACAAAACAGTTGAATTTTTAAACCGAAAATATGAATTTTTAACAAAATAGATCAATTTTTAAATAAATAGTTTAATTTTCAACCTAAAAAATAAAATTTTTGCAAAGTAGTTCGACCAAACAAAATGAATTTTCAGCGAAAAATGGAATCGTTATATTTTGAGTTCAACAAACTAATTTTTAAACCAAAAAATTTTAAGTATTTAAATTCAACTACGAAGGACAAATTCTTAACAAAACTGTGTAATCCTCGACCAAAATGATGAATTTTCAACAAACAAAATTAATTTTCTACCCAAATAGACGAATTTTCAACAAAATACATGAATTTTTTAACAAATAGTTGAATTTTCAGCTTGTAAAGAAAAAATTTGCAACAAAAAATGGAATAACTACATTTTTAGATAAAAAAATTAACTTTTAACAAAACAAAAAAAAACAAATTTCCAACAAAATAGTTAAATTGAAAAAAGTAGTTTAATTTTTAACAACAAAAAAGTTTGTAAAGTAGTTCCACAAAAAAAAAATGAATGTTCAACTAAACATTTAATAGTTAATATTTCAACAAAAAAAGACTCTAATTTTAAATAAAAAACAACAAAATGGTTGAATCTTCAACCAAAACTAGACAAATTTTCAACCAAAGAGATTAATTTTCTATCAAAAAGACGAATTTTTAACCAGAAAAAATCAATTTTTGATTCAAAATATTAATTTTGAACCGAAAAGTGGAATAGTTAAATTTTCAGTGAAGAAATCTGATTCTCGAAAAAAAAAACAATTTTTAGCAAAATAGTTAAATTTACAACTAAAGAGATAAAATTATGAATCTTAAAAAGAAATGGACTTTTTGAGAAAAGAGTTCAACATTCAACCAAATAGTTGAATTTTCTACAAAGAAGTTGATTTTTCAACAAAGAAGATTAATTTTATAAAAAAAAAGATGAATTATCAACAAAATACATGAATTTTCAACAAATTACTTGAATTTTTGAATAAAAAATAATAATTTTCAACCAAATAGTTGAATTTTCAACTAAAAAGATCAGTTTTGAACCAAAAATAAAACAAATTTTTAACAAAATAGTATAATTTTCAACGAAATTGTAGAATTTTTAAGCAAACGAGATGAATTCTGAAAAAATTAACTTTTTGCCAAGATTAGTTGGATTTTCTTATTGTGTTCTTAATTTTTGCAATGGTATGAGCGCGATTTTCGTTTTTAATTATTAATAATAATTTAAAATATAATATAGAATAAAATAGAATGGTAAAATAATTTATAGAATTCCTGAAAATAAAAACAAGAATCCAACTAAAAAATTTGGAAAACTCCCATGTAATGCTTTTATTTCAAATAAAAAAAAAAAAAAAAAAAAAAAAAAATTCTTCAGACAAAAATAAAAAAGAGGAAAGAAAAATGAGAAGGCAACCAGCCAAATCCCCTGACCTTCTCTTTTTTTATTTCTTTCGTCTTTTTTATTTTTATTAATATCAAATCACAATAAATAAAATAAATAAAGAAGACAAAAGAAATAAAAACAGAGAAGGAAGGGGATTTGCTTGTTTGCCTTCTCATTTTTCTTTCCTCTTTTTTATTTTTGTCCGAAGAAATTTTTTTTTTTTTAGAAATTTTTTTTTAATTACAATAGAAGCACTTTATGGTGGTTGTCCAAATTTGGTCGTTGGATTCTTGTTTTTATTTTAAGAATTTTATTTGAATCTAATGAAAAATCCTTAAATTGTAATTCAACTGTTTTCTCAAAAATTCGTCTTTTTGGCTTAGAAATTCAACTTTTTGGTTGAAAAGTAACTTTTTTGTTAAAAAATAATATTTTCGGGTGGAAGATTCAACTGTTTTCTTGAAAATTCGTCTTTTTCTGTTAAAAGTTCATTTCTTTTGGTTAAAATTTCCTCTCATTGGTTCAAAATCCAACTATTATTTATTGAAAGTTAATTATTTTTCGTTGAAAAGTATACTATTACATTTTTGATTCAAAATTCATCTTTATGGTTGAAAGTTTTATTATTTCATTAATAATTCAAAAATTTTATTCAAATGTGACCCTTCTTAGTTACAAATTCAACTCTTTTTTTGAAAATTCGTCTTTTTGGGCTGATAATTCAACTCTTTTGTTGAGAATGAACTTTTTTGCCGAAAAATCATATTTTTAGTTGAAAATTCAACTTTTTTCTCGAAAATTCGTCTTTTTGGGTAAATATTTCAAATCTTTGCTTGAAAATTAACTTTTTTGTTCAAAATTCATATTCATGGGTTCAAAATCCAAATTTTTGGTCGGATAATTAAGAACAATTTTTTTGGTTGAAAATTCAACTGATTGGTTGAAAGTTGAACAAGTTTATTAAAAATTAATTTTTTGCGGTAGGAAATTTATATTTTTGGTTGAGAATTCAACTTTTTTGTTGAAATCTTGTCTTTTTGAGTAGAAAATTCAACTGTTCTGGTAGAAAATTTGAATATTTGGCTAAAGTTAAATTTTTTGGTCAAAATTCACAATTTTTGGGTTGAAAATTCAACTTTTTTGTAAAAAATTCATCTTTTTCTTTCGAAAAACTGATCGATTAAAACTGTAAATGTTCAGTTCAAAATTATTCCATTTTAGAATTAAAATATTATAGCTATTATATTTTTCGTTAAGAATTAATTTTTGTTGATTAAAAATTCAATTACTTTGTTGAAACTTGAATAAGTTTGCTAAAATTTTGACGAAATTTCGTCTTTTTGGGTAGAAAATGCAACCCTTTTGGTAGAAAATTTGAATATTTTTTGGAAAATGAATCTTTTTGTAGAAAATTCTTTTTTTTTGGTTTGAAAACTCATCTCTTTTGATAGAAATTTAATGTTATTTTATTTAAAAAAGTAAAACTTTGGTTAAAAATTAATTGGTTTCGGTTGAAGATTCAACTACGTTGTCCAAACTTGTTTTTTGGCTGAATTTAACTGTTTTCGATTCAAAATTAATATATTTTCGAATAGAAACATCAATTATTATATTTTTCGTTGAGAATTAATCTTTTTGGTAAAAACTTCTTGATTTTTTTTCCTTCTCACTGAAAAACCTTTTTCTGTTAAAAATACATTTATAGTTGAAAATTTCACTTTTCTGTTAAAAGTACGTCATTTTATTTTGAAAATTTATCTCTTTTGGAAAAAATTTAATTTCTTTAGTTAAAAATGTAATTAAAGGATAAAAATTGAACTACTATGTTAAAAATGAATTTTTTTGGCTATTTTTGTAAATTTTATTCGGAATCCTCAATATTAGCTGAATCAAGCTCAGACTTAATATTTCTCTTTAAAATTAGCCATAGAATACGAATAAAATATTACTTTTCAAATATCACCCCCATAAGTCTGTTTTATAGGCTCCCAAAAAAACCCCATAAGTGAAAAAATTTGTTTTGCGAGTTTTTGACGCTAATTATAATTTTTTTGCGTTTTTTTGAAATACAAATTGTTTCTCAGACATAAAATACTACTTTATACTTCATTATAATTTTTTTTAAATTATAATAATTATATAATTTTCGTTTTTAATTATACGAGATAGGATAAAAATTGGAAAAGACATTGTCTCATTTCTTTAATTAACTGGAAACTTATTTATCGATGTTTCCCACGAGGAGACTTCCTACATCTATAACTACATCAGCTACGATGAACGAATCTTAAAAAAAAAAAAATTCTCATAATTACAATTACATTCGAGGATGATGACGTATTAGTATCCCATATGTGTGCAAGGTAGTTTCATCAAACTGAAAGCTATTCTTAGGTCTATATTTCGATGATGATGCCACTCAGAGCGTAAATAATGCGTGGGAAATTAATCCTACTCATTACTTACACAACATATAGAGATGGATTCTTTGTTTACTGTAATTGTGTTTTATATATTACGTTATTGAAGGCCGAATGGCCAGTTTGAAAATACTAGCAAAAGATTTCATAATGAAAGTTCGGGCTAAATTTATATTATAATTGCCTGAACATGTGATACTCAGACTTTATCATTTCTTTCCCCTTTTTTTTGGATTTCAATTTTTTCCCCCTGATTTTAACCTTCAAGTATGGACATGATTTCATTTTTGCACTAACGTGGACCTGCGGTCTCACAGACCACGGACGCGCGGTCTCACAGACCAGGGACGGGCGGTCTGGCAGACCGCACGTCCATACTTGAAGGTGAAGTGTATATTGATCAACTAAATCAGTATTCGGAAACTGAAATAAGGTAATAATTATAAAAAAAGTTGTATGATCTATCTAAACAATTTTTTTTTTAATTTTCAGTGAGGAACTAAAAGTATTTTGGTAGCTTTATTTGGACCAATTTTTATAATGATATAATTTTAAAAATCTGTTTGCTAAGCGGGCAGATTCTTATTTTTTATTTGTCATGTTATTGTTTACAAGTGAAACAAAAACTATGCGTCTGATTAACAAATGGTCTGAAGAAAATAATTGTGCTTGGAAAATTTTTTCGTACCTTGCATGTTTTGACCGGCGGGTTGAATTTTTTTATTTTTAATAAAATTTGTTACAATTGAAAAACAAAAATTATGCGCCTTTATTAAAAATATTTTTCAGAAAATTTGTAGATCTATTTGATACGCACAATTTTTTCTTGTGAACAATTTTTTTTATCTTAGATGGTTTGACCGGAAAATGGAATTTTTTATTTTAATAAAATGCGAATGCGTAAAGTAAATTTTCAACCAAACACTTGAATTTGTAACCAAATATTTCAATTTTCATTTAAAAAAACAATTTTTAACTAAAAAAATGAATTTTTTAAAAAGTAGTTTAATTTTCATCCAAAGAGGTAACTTATCAACTAAAATTATGAATCTTCAACCAAAAATAAAATTTTCAACAAAAAATATGAGAGTTGATATTTCAACCAAAAAATATTTTAATTTTAAATAGAAAACAGTTGAATTTAACCAAAAAAGACCAATTTTCCACAAAATACTAGATTACCGAACTAAAACAGACAAATTTTCAAAGAAACAATTACATTTTCAACTAAAAAATTGGTTTTTCACAAAAAATACGAATTTCAACAAATTATATAAATTTTCAACCAAATATTTAAATTTTCATTTGAAAAAATCAATTTTTAACTGAAAAAAACGAATTTTCAAAAATGTAGTAAAATTTTCATCCAAAGAGGTGAATTTTCAACTAAAATTAGGATCATTTAACCAAACAAATAAATATGTAACAAAAAATGTAATAGTTGATATTTCAACCAAAAAATATTATTATTTTAAATCGAATACAGTTGAATTGAACCACAAAAAAAAACGAATTTTCAAACAAATACTTTATTATTTAAATAAAACAGAATAATTTCCTACCAAACAATTTAATTTTTAACTTAAAAATTGTTTTTTTACCAAAAATACGAAATTTCAACAAATTATATAAATTTTTAACCAAATATTTAAATTTTCATTTGAAAAAATCAATTTGTAAATAAAAAAAAGAATTTTCAAAAAAGTAGTTTAATTTTCATGCAAAGAGGTGAATTATGAACTGAAATTATGAATCTTTAACCAAATAAATTTTTAACAAGAAATGTAATAGTTGATATTCCAACCAAAAAATATTTTTATTTTAAATCGAAAACTGTTGAATTTAACCAAAAAATACGAAATTTCAACAAATTATATAAATTTTTGACAAAATATTTAAATTTTCATTTGAAAAAATCCATTTTTAACTGAAAAAAAACGAATTTTCAAAAAAGTAGTTGACTTTTCATCCAAAGAGGTGAGTTTTCGACTAAAATGATGATTTTTTGACCGAACAAATAAATTTTTAACAAAAAATGTAATAGTTGATATTCCAACCAAAAAATATTTTTATTTTTAATCGAAAACAGTTGAATTTAACCAAAAAAGACGATTTTTCAACCAAATAATTGATTACTTAACTAAAGCAGATAAATTTTCAAACAAACAATTACATTTTTAA
This sequence comes from Andricus curvator, assembly GCA_932195095.1. Lineage (NCBI taxonomy): Eukaryota > Metazoa > Arthropoda > Insecta > Hymenoptera > Cynipidae > Andricus > Andricus curvator. Next base: position 279,304 of record CAKNYM010051911.1, on the reverse strand, counting down.
CTGAAAAATTGGGTTTCTACCAAAAATACAAAATTTCAACAAATTGTATCAATTTTAAACCAAATATTTAAATTTTCATTAAAAAAATCAATTTTTAACTGAAAAAAATGAATTTTCAAAAAAGTAGTTAAATTTGTATCCAAAGAGGTGAATTATCTACTAAAATTATGAATCTTCAACCAAAAAATTAAATTTTCACCCAAAAATGTAATAGTTGATATTTCAACAAAAAAATATTTTCATTTTAAATTGAAAACAATTGAATTTAACCAAAAAATACAAATTTTCAACAGAATACTTGATTACTTAACTAAAACAGATCGATTTCAAACAAACAATTACATATTTAACTAACAAATTGGTTTTATACAAAAAAAGCCGAAATTTCAACAAACTATATAAATTTCAAACCAAATATTTAAATTTTCATTTGAAAAAATCAATTTTTAACTGAAAAAAAACGAATTTTCAAAAAAGTAGTTAAATTTTCATCCAAAGAGGTGAATTTTCAACTTAAAAAAATGAATTTTGAACAAAGGAGTTCAAGTTGTTAAATTTTCGGAACGGAAATACGAATTTTCTACAAAAAAGTCGAACTATCAACCAAAAGTAATAATTTTCTGTTAAAAAGACGAATTTTTAACAACATTCACGAATTGTTAACTGAATAGTTTAATTTTTAACTGAAAAAATAATTTTTTAACAAAGATGTTCAACAAGATGTAATTTTTCAACAAAGTAGTTAAAATTTCAACTAAAAAAAAATTTGAATCAAATTTTTGAATTTTTAAGCCAAAAAGACAAATTCTCAACAAAACAGTTGAATTTTCAACCAAATAAGTAGAAATTATGATAATTTATAGAATAAAAAATAATAGTTCAAATAAACATTTTTTAGATGAAAATTCGCTTTTTTGTATAAATTAATCTTCTTTGTTGAAAATTAACCTTTTTGGTTGAAAATTCAATTATTCCAGATAAACATTCATCATTTGAGTTCAAAATTCATCTCTTTGGTTTAATATTCAACTACTCCAGTTCATGGTTAATCATTTTACTTAAAAACTCTTCATTTTGGTGGAAAATATAACAATTTTTTTTTAATTAATTTTTTTTATTGAAATTTATTTTTTCTTAAACTGAAAATATTACTATTCGAATCGAATATTTCATAATTTCAGTTAAAAATTATTCTCTTTGGTTCGACTTAAATTTTTTTAACCAATAATCTAAGTATTCAATTTTGGTTCACATTGTATCTTCTTTCGTTAAAAATTCATGTATTTTTTTGAAAATTCTTTTTTTGGCAGAAATTAATCTTTTTGGTTGAAAATTAATGTTTTTGGTTGAAAATTAAACTATTCCAGTTAAATATACATAATTTTAGTCAAAAATAAGAAATTCATCTCTTTGGTTGAAAAATGAGTCATTTTTTTGAAAATTCTCTTTTTCTGTGACTGAAAATAATTTTTTTTTAAACTTTAAATGTAACTATTCCAATTGGATATTCCATAGAAATTATTCTTCTTGGTTGAAAATTCATCTTTTTGGTTGAAAATTCATTTCTTTGGTTGAACATTATTTTTTTTAACTGAAAATTTAACTTTTCATTTTTTCGTTGAAAATTCATCTTTCAGTTGAAAATTAATGTATTTTGTTGAAAATTCGTCTTTTTTGGTAGAAATTAATCTTCTTGGTTCGAAATAAATTTTTTGGTTGAAAACTCAACTATTTCAGTTAAAGATTCATCATTTTAGTCGGAAATGTATCTTTTTGGTTTAAAATTTAACTATTCCAGTTGAAGATTCATCGTTTTACTTGAAAATTCATCAGTTCGGTTGAAAATTAATTTTTTTAAATGCAAATTAAACTGTTCCATTTTGAGTTGAAAATTGTTCTTTTTTAGTTAAAAAAGTCAACTACTTGGTTGAAATTTTTTTTTTAAATTCAACTATTTCGTTTAAAATCCATGTATATAATTGAAAAATCGTCTGTTTTGGTGAAAAATTAATCTTCTTGTTTAAAAATTCAAGTATTCCAGTAAAATATTCATCACGTTAATTAAATATTCATCTTTTTGTTTGATAATAAAACAACTTGGTTGAGAGTTAAATTTTTTTCTTGAAAATTCATCTTTTTGGTTTAAAATTCATCTACTCCAGTTGAAGATTCATCATTTTATATGAAAATTCATTACTTCGGTTGAAAATTTGTTTCTTTTTTGTGGAAAATTATTTTTCTTCAGCTTAAAATTAATCTATCCAATTTGTTGTTGAAAACTGATCTTTTTTAGTTGAAAATTGACGGCTCGGAAAGCAGAACCGACGGAGCGCTTGGCCAGTAGGCTGGAGAGGGGATGGCGCGTAGTGAACGAGGTGGACAAGGCGACGAATTATTCGTCGCCTCCTCCT
>CAKNYM010051911.1:261516-276493 GCA_932195095.1 Andricus curvator | reverse complement strand
ACCTCGTTCACTACGCGTTATCCCCTCTCCTGCCTACTGGCCAAGCGCTCCGTCGCTTCTGCTTTCCGAGCCGTCAATTCAACTATTTGAATAAAAATTGATCTTTTTTAGTTGAAAATTCAATCATTTGCTACTATGAAAAATTATACCTAGGAAAAACTTGAGATACCTGGAAAAAAATTGGAATTTTCCGGGAAATCTCTTTCACTCTTGCTGATTTTTTGCGCACAAAAACGCCGTAAATAAATAAAATTAAAGGAAAATTCCCATTATGACTAAAAAGAAGGACCATTTCTTGGTGAGCGGTCCGCGAATTAAGTGACTATGTCTATGTTTAATAAGCTCGATTATAACTCTTGGCGTTATTACACTCATTTGCAGATGTAAACACGCTATGCACAATATTATGAGCAATTTACATTGCTCATAATATTTTGCATAATATTGTGCGCGAGAAGAACAATTTAGGCGATGGCGCACATCTATAACTGTATAAGTACCCTATTATAGGTATAAAAGTTGCACACGTGAAAGATGTGTTGGGGGGAAAATTGCTTCGTAAATGGCATAACAATCATGATGCCCAGAAGCCAACCAACGCATAGTGCATTAAACATGGAAGCTACCGAATCTCATACATGGCGCTTACCGACTTACTGTTACACGGAAGAAACCAAGTTCGGAGAAGCCAGGAAGTCCGAATCGTGCATCTCGAGAGAAATGTACAGCTCGCTTGAATAATAATTTCGAGTTATCGGGACTGCTGGTCGACCATTTCGCCACCTGGTGCCGAAAATCGGAACCAGAAATAGAGTATTAACTATAGGACAGTTCGGATTTCGGTTTTTTTTTTTTTTTTATTTTAACTGAAAATTGAACTATTACACTTTTGTCCACAATACTGATCTTCTTTTATAGAAATTATTTGGTTGAAAATTTATTTTTGTACTAAAAATTAACCTATTCTATTTAAAATTTAAAATTTATCCGTTTTAGGTGAAAATTCAATTTTTTTTCAAATTCGTTTTTTGTGGTAGAATATTAATCTTCTTGGCGACTAAGACATCTTTATGTTTAAAAATTAGAAATTAATTTTTTTGGTTGAAGATTCATAATTTTAGTTAAAAATTTTTTCCTTGGTTAAAAATTGATTTTTCTCACTGAAAATTCAACTATTCTGTTTTTGGTTGATTTTTTTTGCTGTTTACAAGAGAAAATTCATGTATTTCATTAAAAAATTGTGTTTTTTTATGGAAAATTATTTTTTTGGCTCAAAATTCAACTATTTATTGGAAAATTCATTTTTGGTTGAAGATTCATCAATTTTGTTAAAAATTTATTTTCCTGACTGAAAATTTAACTCTCCTATTTTTGGTTGAATCTTTGTTTCATTTTTAAGTAAAAATTCATGTATTTTATTGGAAATTTTTTTTTTTTATTGAAAATTCATAATTTTGGTTGAAAATTTATTTCATTGGTTAAAAATTTAGTTTTTTCTTACTGAAAATTCAACTATTCTGTTTTTGGTTGAATTTTTTTTCTGTCTTCAAGAGAAAATGCATGTATTTCATTAAAAAATTATGTTTTTTATGGAAAATTATTTTTTTGGCTCAAAATTCAACTATTTATTGAATAATTCATTTTTGGTTGAAGATTCATCATTTTAGTTAAAAATTTATTTTCTTGGTTGAAAATTTATTTTTCTAACTAAAAATGTAATTATTCTGTTTTTGGTTGATTTTTTTTTGTTTTTAAGTGAAAAGTCATATATTTTATTGAAAAATTGTATTTTTTTATGGAAAATCATGGTTCACATCTAGATGTTTAGAGTTAACATGTTCAATGATTAACAATAGGACAGTTCGGATTGTGGTTTTTTTTAAATAAAAAAAAATTTAACTGAAAATTGAACTATTACACTTTTTGCCATACTGATCTTCTTTTATAGAAATTATTTGGTTGAAAATTTATTTTTGTACTAAAAATTAACCTATTATATTTAAAATTGAAAATTTATCCATTTTAGGTGAAGATTCAATTTTTTTTTTCAATTCGTTTTTTGTGGTGGAATATTAATCTTCTTGGTGACTTAATTAATCTTCATGTTTAAAAATTCATTTCTCTTGTTGAAAATTTAACTATTCGGTTGGAAATACCTTAAATTCAAATAGTTTTGTGAAAATTGTTGGATTTTGTTAATCTTTTTAGTAGAAAATAGATTTTTTTGGTTGAAAATTCATTACTTTTGACAAAAATTAGATTTTTTAAAAATTAAAAATAAATTTTTAAACTGAAAATTCAACTATTCCATTTTTTGTCTACAATATTGATCTTTTCTTATAAAAATGTAATCTTCTTGCTTTAAGTTTCATCTGTTTGGTTGAAAATTTATTTTTTTACTAAAAATTTATTTTTTTACTAAAAATTTATTATTTTTCTATTTTTGGTTGAAAATTTATCTTTTTTAGTTGAAATGTAATGTATTTTGTTGAAAATTTGTTTTTTTGTGGTAGAATATTAATTTTCTTGTTGACTTATTCATCTTTATGTTTAAAAATTCATTTTTTTGTTCGAAATTTTAACTATTGGTTGAAAATTGATCTTTTCTATTGAAAATTCATTACTTTGGACGAAAATTAGTTTTTTCAAATTAAAAATAAATTTTCCAAACTGAAAATTGAACCATTCCATTTTTTGTCTACAATATTGATCTTTTTTATTGAAATTCAATCTTATTGGTTTAAATTTCATCTGTTTCGTTAAAAATTGAACTATTTCGTTAAAAATTTATTTTACTTGGTTGAATTTTTTTTTCACTGAAAATTTAACTATTCTATTCAAACTTGAAAATTTATCCCTTTCAGGTGAAAATTCAATTCTTTTTTTTGAAAATTTGTCTTTTTTGATAGTCGAAAAACTTAATCATTTTGGTTGAAAATTCATTTCTTTGGTTGAAAATTTAACTGGTTAAAAATTAATTTTTTTGGTTGAAGATTCATCAATTTAGCTAAAAATTTATTTTCTTGGTTAAAAATTTATTTTTCTAACTGAAAATTTAAGTACTCTGTTTTTGGTAGAATTTTGTTTTTGTTTTTAAGTAAAAAATTCACATATTTTATTGAAAAATTGTCTTTTTTTATGGAAAATTATTCTTTCGGGCTCAAAATTCAACTATTTAAAAAAAAATCATTTTTGGTTGAAGATTCATCATTTTAGTTAAAAATTTATTTTCCCAGATGAAAATTTAACTCTCCTGTTTTTATTTGAATCTTTCTTTTGTTTTTCAGTGAAAATTCATGTATTTTATTGAAAATTAAAAAAAAAAATTATTGAAAATTATTCTTTTAAATTGAGAATTCAACTGTTTGGTTAAAAATTAATTTTTTTTTTTGATTGGAGATTCATAATTTTAGTTGAAAATTAATTTATTTAACTGAAAATTTAACTATTTTATTTTTGGTTGAAACGTTTTTTGTTTTTAGCGAAAATTTATGTATTTTATTGAAAATTTGTCTTTCTTGATTGAAAATTATTCTTTTGAATTGAAAATTCAACTGTTTGGTTAAAAATACATTTTTTTGGTTGAAGATTCATAATTTTAGTTAAAAATTTATTTCCTTGGTTAAAAATTTATTTTTCTCACTGAAAATTCAACTATTCTGTTTTCGGTTGAATTATTTTTCTGTCTTCAAGAGAAAATTCATGTATTTCATTAAAAAATTGTGTTTTTTTATGGAGAATCATTTTTTTGGGCTCAAAATTCAACTATTTATTGAAAAATTCATTTTTGGTCGAAGATTCATCTTTTCACGATTAAAAGTCAAATGTTTTTTTCAAAATTTCGACTTTTCTGCTTAAAAAGTCAAGTCTTTTGTTAAAAATTCATATCCTTTTTTGTTAAAAATTTATTTGTTTCAGTAGAAAATTCAACTATTTAGTTGAAAATTCATGTAGGTTATTGAAAATCTATGTATTTTCTTAATTTCCCTTTCTTGTATACAAAAAGCATATAGTAAATTAATCTTCTTGGTTGAAAATTTATCTTTTTGCAACTGTTTGATTGAAAATTTAACTTTCTTGGTTGAAAATTAGTTGTTTTTGTTGTAAAGACTTAATTTTTTAAATGCACATATAATTATTCCATTTATGGGTCCAGATTTATCTGTTTAAGTTAAAAATTCAACTTTTTTTGTAAATTGAAGTACTTGGTTAAAATTTCTACTACTGTGTTAAAAATTCTATTTTTTTTGGTCGAAGGTCTTACTTTTTTTTTTTTTATTTTACTTGAAAATTCATCTCTGGTTGAAAATTGAACTATTTTCCTGTAATGTCTTTTTTTGGTTCAAGAAACAATTTTTTTAATTGAAAAAATAACTATTCCATTTTTTGTTACAAATTGATCTTTTCTAGTTGAAAATTCAACTGTTTGGTTCAGAATTGATAACCTGAATTAGTTGAGGATTCAACTATTCGATTTAAAAAATTAATCTTTTTTAAAAATCTTTTGTGAAAATTTACCTATTGGATGAAAATTCATTTTTTTGGCTGAAGATTCATTATTTTCCTTGAAAATTCATCTCTGCTTAAAAATTAAACTATTTTGTTGAAGATTCAATTTTTTTAGATAAAAAATAAAAATTTTCAATTGAAAATTTTATTATTACATTTTTGGTTAGAAATTTATAATTTTTAGTTGATAATTCATGCATTTTGTTGAAAATTCGTCTTTTTTGATAAAAATTTCATCTTTTGGTAAAAAATTGCAATTTTTGGTTGAAGATTCATCATTTTAATTAAAAATTCAGCCCTGGTGGAAAATCCAACTATTTGGTTAGAAATTCGTCTGGTTTGATAAAAATTTAATCTTTTTTGGTTAAAAATGCAACTGTTGAGAATTCGTCTTTTTTTATTGAAGATTGATCATTTTAGACGAGAATGGACCTCTGGTTGAAAATTGAACAATTTTCGTACAAATTCGTGTTCTCTTTGATTGAAACTTGAAATTTTCAACTGAAAATTTAACTATTTTTATTTTTTCTTGATGATTTTGTATTTTTATTAGAAAATTCAATATTTGGTTACAAATTCATCTTTTTTTATTTAAAATTCATCTTTTTTTATTTAAAATTCAAATAGACAGTTGAAAATTCATTAATTTTATTAAAAATACATCTTTTTGACAGAAAGTTGTTCCTCTTGGTTGAAAATTCAACTTTTTTGTAGAAAATTTGCATTTTCGTCCCAAAAATTTAACAAGTTGGTATAAAATTAAAGTGTTTAGTCGAGAATGAATAATCTGATTTGTTTGAGGATTCAACTATTTTATTGAAAATATATATTTTTTATTTGAAAATTGATGTATTTTGTGGAAAATTCGTCTTTTTTATAGGAAATTCAACTTTAGTGTTAAAACTTGAATTACATTGTTAAAAATGTATTTAATTTTTGTTTAAAGGTTCTTGAAAATTGAATTATTTTGGCGAAACTTCAATATTTTTGTTCAAAAATCAATTTTTCTAACTGAAAATTCTACTATTACATTTTTGTGTAAAAATTTATCGTTCTTAGTAGAAAATTCAACTAATTGGTTGAAAATTCATATAGGTTATTAAGAATTCGTGTATTTTTTTGAAAATTGGCCTTTTTTGTAGAAAATTAATCTTCATGGTTAAAAATTTATTTTAATAAATTTGTTTAAATTTAATTAATTGAGAATGTAATTATTTCATTTATGGGTGCAAATTTACTTGTTTTAGTTGAAAATTCCACTTTTTGGTTGACAATTAACTTTTTTTGTCAAAAATTATTATGCTTTGTTGAAAATTTGTCTTTTGCGCTAGACAATTATTCTTCATGGTGACAAATTAATTTTCTTTTTTGAAAATTGAAGTGATTGGTTGAAATTTGAACTACTGTGTTAGAAATTCATTTTTTGGTTCGAAAAACTTTTTTTTTTACTAAAAATAGAAATATTCTATTTTTGGTTACTTTATTTTTCCGAGTAGAAAATTAAACTATTTGGTTAAAAATTCATCTCTTTTGGTAAAAACTTAATCTTTTTTTGGTTCAAAATTCAACGGTTTGGTTGGGAATTAATTATCTGATTTAAATAATGTTTCAACTTTTTGATTATTACTATTACTATTATTATTATAATTATTACAAAATTTATCTTTTTTACTTGAAAATTTATGTACTTTGTGGAAAATTTGTGTTTTTATAGGAAATTGAAAAAAAAAATTACAAATTACTTGGTTGGAAGTTGTATTAATATTTTCTTGAAAATTTGACTTTTTTATTAAAAATTCGATTCTTGTTTGTTCAAAAATCAATTTTCTTAGCTGAAAATTTAACTGTTACATTTTTAGTTAAAAAATTATTATCATTCTTAGATGACAATGTACCTATTTGCTTGAAAATTCATGTATTTTTTGAAAATTCCTCTTCTTTGGTAAAAATTTCATGTTTTTGGTCAAAAATGTAATTGTTTAGTTCAAAAATTCATCTCTTTTGCCTAAAAATTCAACTACTTGGTTGAAAATTGAAATCTTTTGTCAAAAATTTATTTTTTTGGTTGTAGATTAATCATTTTAATTAAAAATTCATTTTTGGTGCAAAATTCAACTATTTGGTTAGAAATTTATCTCGTTTAGTAGAAATTTAATCTTATTTGTTTAAAAATGCAACAGTTGAGAATTCATCTTTCTTGGCTGAAAATTGAACTATTTTGTTGAAAATTCTTTTTTCGGTTGAAAAGTAATTTTTTTAATAGAAAATTCAGCTATTTGATTGAGAATTAATGTATTTTGTTGAAAATTCATCTTTTTGGTAGAAAATAAATCTCCTTTTTTAAAAATTGCTCTCACATAATACTTGTATTTTAAATAATAAAAAAAAAAAAAAAATCGCTGTAAATTGTCCAACATGTTTGCGAGTCATTCGCAACGAGTTTCTCACCAAGGCCACATTTTGCATTAATATGTCTGGGGTAGAGACTAGATAATCGTAAAATTAGCATTTTAGTTTGCACGATGACGTAAGCTTCTTTTTAGACAATGATTGTCGGCAGTTTATCGACCGTGTAATTCGTTCATCATTTATTTCGGTAAAAAAACCGCTACTTCTTGTAAATTTTTCTTGACTTTCATATACTTATCAAAACCTTTTGCAGTAGTCATACGATTCGAGAAAATTGTTTATAATTTTTCAACTTAAATGTGGAAGTGAAAATGAATAGAGAGATTGGGAATGTGATGATGGTGAAATTGAGGATAGAGATAAGGAGTGGGTGTCGAATTCGGTAAGTGATAGGACCAAATGTGTGATAATGTCAACACATTTTTTTTTTTTTTTTTTTTTTTCTACACGACCGACTTTTACCTGTTAACTTTCACTCGGGCAACGAATTCTGCATCGAAGGTATACCTTTGCCATTCTCTTATATTTCGCGTGGGTGCTCAAGTTTAGGCTCGCCAAGTCCCCATAAAGTTAAGTCACCGCTTATTTTACTGTGTTGATTCATGCCGGATGTCGCCATGAAGAAGGGATCAGAAGCATATTTGTGTTAGTGTAGAACACCTTGTGAACGTGTTTGGCATATGAAGATGATGCATTAGAGATGTGCCAATGTTTCATTTCATTGATGAATTCGAATTCCTTATTCAGACAAAGCCATTGTCAAATCGAAGACACATTCTCATATTAAACAGGAGAGGGCCTCTTCTGAGGCGTAGTTCTAAAAAGAATTCAATTCTACCAAAAAAATTTTCTAATTCTAAGTTGGAATCTTGAAATAAAAGGTTTGGGGTTTTGTTAGACTTTTTTTATTGCACATTTTTGCATATAGGAGAGCCAGCGACACTGGACCTTGCGCCATGCTGACCAAGCAAATCCTGAACCCACGTACCTTAATTAATTATTGAAAAATTAATTTTCCCCCAAAATTAGCATGATCACGGAATTGAAAAAAACTAAATCACGTGATTGGTGGCATCGAGCACTCGTTGCAAATATATGTGTGCCTGCCCTTAATCGGTGATTAGTTAAGGTACGTGGGTTTAGGATTTGCTTGGGCAGCATGGCGGTTCGTTATTACCCTACATGCAAACTATAATTCTCAATTTTATTATCAATATGCGCGATGACGCAAGGTCCAGTGTAGCTGGCTCTCCTACATAAAAAAATGTACAGGGGAGCCTTTTTATCAGAGGGCCTTTGAGGGAAAATTAATTTTTCAATAATCAATTAAGGTACGTGGGTTTAGGATTTGCTTGGTCAGCGTGGCGGTTCGTTATTACCCTACATGCAAACTATCGTTCCTAATTTTTTTATGAATATGCGTGATGACGCAAGGTCCAGTGTCACTGGCTCTCCTACATACAAAAATGTGCAGGGGAGCCTTCCTTAGCAGGTGGCCTTTGAGGGAAAATTAATTTTTAAATAATTAAATAAGGTACGTGGGTTTAGGATTTGCTTGGTAGCGTGGCGGTTCGTTACTACCCTACATGCAAACTATCATTCCTAATTTTTTTATCAATGTCCGCGATGACGCAAGGTCCAGTGTCGCTGGCTCTCCTACATACAAAAATGTGCAGGGGAGCCTTTTTAGCAGGGGGCCTTCAAGGAAAAATAATGTTTCAATAAATGAATAAGGTACGTGGGTTTAAGAATTGCTTGGTCAGCATGGCGGTTCGTTATTACCCTACATGCAAACTATAATTCCCAATTTTATTATCAATATGCGCGATGACGCAAGGTCCAGTGTCACTGGCTCTCCTACAAACAAAAATGTGCAGGGGAGCCTTTCTTAGCAGGGAGCCTTTAAGGGAAAATTCATTTTTCAATAATTAAATAAGGTACGTGGGTTTAGGATTTGCTTGGTCAGCATGGCGGTTCGCTATTAGCCTACATGCAAACTATCATTCCTAATTTTTTTATCAATATACGCGATGACGCAAGGTCCAGTGTCGCTGGCTCTTAGACTATTATATTCATCAAATACGTTGGTGTATACATACTGAGTTCCCCTTATGTCCTCTACTTTCCTTCCCCTCTTTTACCCAACTTACCTCCCTCCATTTCCCCTCTCCTACCATACTTGACCACCCCTCATTTCCCCTTACTTCAACTACTCCCCCTCCACTATTTTCTCCTACTTACCTCCCTTCATTTTCACTCACTTTTTCGACCTCCCACCTCTCGTTTCCCCTATTTTCCCTCCCTTTGAGAATTGTGAGTTGTAAGTTGTAAATTGCAAGTCGTGAGTTTGGGACCGTACTTAAATTTCGTAACAGCTCGTAAATTTTTTTTTTCGTAAATTGGGTGTTAAGAGAATGAAAAAAAATGTTCTTAAGATTCATGGGAAAATTTCAAATGATTGTTTTGTAATGAATTCTAAGATAAAATTAAAAAATGTTACAAAACAGTTTTAATTATTTCCTAAATTTTTTAAAAAGGATGCAAAATATCTTGAAGCCAAATTTTGCAATTTTGTCATATTACACAATTTTAGCAAAAATTTGAGTAAGTTTGAGAGATTCAAAAGCTTTGAAAAGATTCAAAAAAATTAAAACCAGTTAAGATTTTTTAAGAATTTCGTAAGGTTTCACGAAAATGAAAAAAAATTAGGTTCCTAGGAAAAATTAAAATGATTTTTTATATCGAAAAATTAATTTTAAGAGATTATTTAAAAACATTTCGAAAGATTTCTAAAATTGTCAAAAAAGAATCTGAAAAATGTTGAAGAAATTGTTTTATTTTGCAGAAATAAAAAAAAATGCAGGAAAAAATTGAATAATTTTTTAAGATTAGAAGGTTTGGAAGGTCTGAAAAGATAAAAAAAAGAATTTTCTGAAGATTTGTGTGAAAATTTTAAATGATTTGTTATTTTTAAAAATGAACTTTAAGAGAAAATTCAAAAAGGTTTTTAAACATTTCGAACGATATCCTAAAATTTCGAAAAAGAGTCTAGAAGATTTGAAGAATCGAAGAATTGAAGAGATTCGAAAAGAATTTTAAACTTTGACAGATTTTTAGAAATGTAGATTTTCAAAAAAGGTTTTAAGAGAATAAACAAATGTTCTTAAAATTCCTAGGAAAATTTATAAGATTGTGAGGCAATTTTTTTCCATTTTGAACGATTTTTCAAAATGTTAAGAAAAATTCGAGTCTTTTCTTGGATAAAAATTCAACTATTTTTTCGAAAATTTCTCTTCTTTGTTTAAAAATTCATCTATTTTAGTCGAAATTGCATCTTTCTTGAATGAATGCAACTATTTGGTTAGAAATTCAACAATTTTTTTAAAAAGTCGCCTTTCTGGTCGAAAATCCAATTTTTTTGTTGAAAATTCGTCTTTTTGCATTGAAAACTTAATTATTTCGTAGAAAATTTAATTTTGTTTAAAAATTCTTTTTGATTCCAAAATTCATCTGCTTTAGTAGGAAGATCATCTTTTTTGGATGAAAATGCAACTATTCGGTTGAAAATTAACGTTCTATGCATGAGGATTCAACTATTTTGTTTTAAAATTTGGATTGAAAGATTTTTTTCCAAGAAATTTTTTTCGTTTTTAAGAGATTTTTCTTTATTAAGGAATTATTTTTTTGTTGAACATTCATATTTTTAGTTGAAAATTCATCTCTTTGGTTAAAATTTTAACTATTTTTTTGAAAATTGATCTTCTTTAATTGAAAATTCGACTTGTAGGTAAAAGTTGAACTACTTTGTTGAAATTTTTTTTAATGAAGGTCTTTGGTTAAAAATTTGAATATTTTGTTGAAAATTAATTTTTTGCTGAAAATTCATATGTTCTGGTTGAAATTTCAATTTTTGTACAGAAAATTCGTCTTTTGGCTTAAAGATTCAACAATTTGGGTGAATTTTTTTTCTTTCATGATAAAAAATTCTTTAGATGTCGAAAATTCGTCTTCTTGGTTTTAAAATTCATTTTTTTCTATGAAACTTTATCTTTTTTTTGGTAGAAATATCAACCATTACACCTTTTTGTAGAGTGATCTTCTATTTGGGTTGAAAATTCAATTATTTTTTTGAAAATTTAATTAGTCTATTAAAAATTCAAGTACTTTGTTAAAAAGTCCACTTTTATCGTAGAAAAGTCTTTTTTGTTTTGTTTAAAATGAATAAATAAATTTTTAAATTTTTAATTTATATCTGAATTTTCTGAGTTGTGAGTTGTGAATCCTGAGTTGTGAATTGTGAGTTGTATGTTGTGAGTTTTGATTTGTGAGTTGAGAATCCTGAGTTTTGAGTTGTGGGTGGTGAATTCTGAGTTGTGATTTGTGTGTTGTGATTTGTAAGTTGTGACTTGTAAGTTGTGAATTGTCAGTTGAGAATCCTGATTTGTGAGTTGCGAGTTGCAATTTGTGGGTTGTGAGTTGAGAATCCTGAGTTGTGAATTGTGGGTGGTGAATTCTGATTTGTGATTTGTGTGTTGTGATTTATGACTTGTGACTTGTAAGTTGTGAATTGCCAGTTGAGGATCCTGAGTTGTGAGTTGTGAGTTGCAATTTGTGAGTTGTTAGTTGAGAATCCTGAGTTGTGAGTTGTGGGGTGAATTCTGAGTTGTGATTTGTGTGTTGTGATTTGTGAGTTGTGACTTGTAAGTTGTGAATTGTCAGTTGAGAATCCTGAGTTGTGAGTTGCGAGTTGCAATTTGTGATTTGTGAGTTGTGAGTTGAGAAGCCTGAGTTGTGAGTTGTGGGTGCTGAATTCTGAGTTGTGATTTTTGTGTTGTGATTTGTGACTTCTAAGTTGTGAATTGTCAGTTGAGAATCCTGAGTTGTGAGTTCCGTGTTGCAACTTGTGAGTTGAGAATCCTGAGTTGTGAGTTGCGTGTTGCAATTTGTGAGTTGAGAATCCTGAGTTGTGAGTTGTGGGTGGTGAATTCTGAGTTGTGTTTTGTGTGTTATGAGTTGTGAGCTGTGATTTGTGTGTTGTGAGTTGTTAGCCGTGAGTTGTAAGTTGTGAGTTGTGAGTTGTGAGTTGTGAGTTTCTGTCCGGGGCTGCGAAACCCTAAAAAATAAAATTGGCGCATCAAATTGAGTGAAATTTATATGAATGCAAGGTTTCATTCTAAAAGTTAGATAATGAGCTAAAAATAATGAATTTAATATCAGTATGCATTATGATTTTATTAAACAATTCATAATGGAATTGCATCACTCATTTCTATAAAATTATCTTTCTTGTCATCATTTCTTTCCTGGGTACATTTCATAATTGGTATTATATTCTTGTAGACGGCCTTGTCATTTAGAAAATGAAGGTTGCTGAAGGCTCTCAGGATCACTTAATTCTGCTCCTTCCTGTTTACTACCCACTCATCTGAGGGGCAAATTATGTTCTCCTCCCTAGTCCCATTTATGAAAGTTATGCATGCATAAAGCTCACTCTTTTTATTCTAAATGGAATGCATGCCATGATTTCAAGTTCGATACCACTGAGACTTGCCAATTAATAGGCGTTTTAATTTTTTTTTTTAAATCAAAGAATTTATTTTAGAAAATAGAGTGTGAAAAATTTGTCTTGGTTACAAAAAAGGGTTTCAAAGCTTAATAAGATGTTAATTCAGTCGTTCAAATCCCCCCCCCCTACTACCCTTCCTTTCGCTTACACCCCTCCACTCCCATGATTCCCCTACTCTCCCTACTATCCGTCTCCTTACTTCCTTCTCCACTTTCCCTAGTTGTCCATCCTTTACTTCCTCTATTTCCTATTGCCACCCCTCGCTTCCCTTCCCATACTTTCCGTACCCACAATTAACTTCCCCTACTACCCTTCTTCTTTCCTCACTTCCATTACCTTCACTGTCCTTATCATCCCCCTACTTCTACAACATCTACTTCCCCTACTTCCCATTACCACCCCTCACTTCCCTTTCTATACTTTCCCTAGCTACCCAAACTTACCTTTTTCTACTTTTCCTCACTTCCCTGCCCATCACTGTCTTCACGATCCCCTCACTTCCCCTACTTCTCCTCTTTTCGCCTGCTCCCCTTCCTCCTTTCCTAATTCCCTACTTACCATACTATTCCTCCTCGTACTTCCTTCTTTACTTCCATTACTTCTTCAACATCTAATTCCTCTACTTCCCATTTCCACCCCTCACTTCCCTTTCTATACTTCCTCTACCCACCCAAACTTACCTTTCCCTACTTTTCCTTACTTCCCTGCCCTTCAACGTCCTTATCATCCTCTCACTTCCCCTCATTTCGCCTAATCCCTTTCCCTTTCCCATAATTCCTCCACTCTCCCTACTGTGCTTCCACTTACTTCCTGCTTTACTTCCCCTACTTTTTCATTCTCTACTTTCCCTACTTCCCATTCCTACTCATCACTTCTCTTCCCCTACCTCATTTCCCCCAGACCTACCATCACGACTTCCCCTCCCCTCACTTCTATTCCTCGTTCTTACCTTCCCATCATTCCCCCTTCTTCCAACTCCGTCATTTTCCTTACTTCCCTATCCCTCAATTTACCATACTTCCCAACCCGGGAAATAAGTACGACGGGCGGACGCACAGTGGGGCAAAAAAAAGTACAATTGTCATCCAATTTGAGCATTTTCTTTTTAAATGAAAGCTAATTAAATTTCAAAGAGATTTTTTGGAACCGATTCTTGAATTTCTTTCGATTAATTTTTTATTTAACAACAAAGTTGACACTTTACATTTTTTTTTTCATAGACGATCTCAGTTTTTTCATTGTATAATACAGGGTGTCGCGAAAGTCCCGGGATGGCTGAATATTTCCTCAGGTAAGATATTTTTCAGGGAGGTAAAGGTCATTCTTGAAGTAACTTTCAACGAGGAATTCAATGGTGACCTTTATTTTGATCTTGACAATAACCTTCAAGATTTTTTCAGGGTCAACTTTTTTTAAAAATCGAAACCCCCTTTTTTACATCGGCAATCGATAGAGCGGGAAATTTCACATTCAAATGTGTACCCAGGTCTTACATAGGTACATTGCAACCTTGAAAAAGGTTTTCCAATGGAAAAAAATTGACCTTGAAATGTCCTTGAAGGTCATCTCAAGGTCACTACTGAATATGCCTTGTTAAAGCTAGAAACTTTGCTCGTTACAAACAAAATTTGAAAAGCTTTTATTCCCAGAGGTATGCAGGCCTTGTTTAAGTTTAAATGACCTTAGAGTGACCTTCAAGGTTACAATGTACCTATGTATGACCTAGGTACATATTTGAACGTAAAATTTCCCGCTCTATCGATTGCCAATATAAAAAAGGGGGTTTCCATTTGAAGAAAAAGTTGACCTTGAAAAAACCTTGAAGGTCATCATCAAGATCAAAATAAATGTCACAATTGAATTCCTCAATTTTTCAAGAAAGTAGTTCAATTTTCAATAAGAAAAAAAAGAATTTTCAAGAAATAAGATTCGTCTTCTACAAAAAAAAAACACGAATTTTCAATAAAATACATATTGAAAATATTGCAAAGACATAATTTTAAATGACATATTTGGTGTCCAATCGATTGCTATATATTTGGAAGAAAAACTTCAAACGTAAGGATTTTTTTTAATAACGATTATTCATTGTATTTAATATTCTAACATCCCTTTACAGTTTAATCATAGAAGCTTTTTTAATAGCAATAATGAACACATCTTAATTTAAAATTATCTCATAATATTGCAATGAGATAATTTTAAATTAAGATGCGATCATGTATACATGATCGCATCTTAATGTAAAGATTATCTCATTGCAATATTCTCAATATTTGTCATCCTAGGTCGAAAAAAACCAACTTTTTGGCTGCAAAACATGTAAATTCCTGTAAATTTCATTATATTATGTATTTTCAACCAAATAGTTTAATTTTAAAATAAATATGAAGATAAATTTACGATGAAAAACGAAATAGTTAAATTTTTAGTTGACAAAATTAAGTTTTAACTAAAAACAAACCGAATTTTCAACAAAATTGTGAAATTTTT
>CAKNYM010051911.1:243423-261506 GCA_932195095.1 Andricus curvator | reverse complement strand
CCGAATTTTCAACAAAATTGTGAAATTTTTTACAAAAATAGTTAAATTTTCAACCAAAAAAGAGGATTTTTTTAAAAAATCCATGAATTTTCAACCACATAGTTAAATTTACAACCAGGATTATGAATTTTCTACCAAAAATGACAAATTTTGGACAATATGAATTTTCAAACAAATTATGAAATTTCTCACTACAAAATATAAATTTACAATAAAAAATGCAACAACTAAATTTTCAGTTAAAAAAATTAATTTTCATCTAAAAAAAAACTGATTCTCAACAAAATATTTCAATTTTTGAAGAAAGTAGTTCAATTTTCAATATAAAAAAAAGAATTTTTAAGAAACAAGATTCATCTTCTACAAAAAGAAACACGAATTTTTAATGAAACATATGAATTTTCACCTAAATAGTTTAATTTTTATTGGTATTTAAGAAGTTGTTCTTTTCCGGCCTAGGATGACAAATATTGAGAATATTGCAAAGAAATAATTTTAAATGGCATATTTGGTGGCCAATCGATAGCTATATATTTGGAAAAAAAAATTCAAACGTAAGGTTTTTTTATTTAATAACGATTTTTCATTGTCTTTTAATATTCTACCATTCTTTTAAAGTTTAATCATAGAAGCTTTTTGTAATAGCGATCATTTTTACATTATCGCATCTTAATTTAAAATTATCTCATAATATTGCAATAAGATAATTTTAAATTAAGATGCGATCATGTATACATTATCGCATCTTAATTTAAGATTATCTCATGATATTGCAATAAGATAATTTTAAATTAAGATGCGATCATGTATACATTATCGCATCTCAATATAAAATTATATAATTGCAATATTATAAATATTTGTCATCCTAGGTTGAAAAAGAACAACCTTTTGGCTGCAAAATATGTTAATTCCTGTAGATTCTTGTATAGTTGTAAATTTTTGTAGTTGTAATTTTTTGTAAATTCAGCAACGTACAAAAAAATAAAGAAAAGTAACAAATTCGTCTCAATGATAGAAAACTGTTGTATTTTTTGTAATATTGGTTGTAATTTATTCTATTTATTTCCAGATTCCTCTAAAAATAGTTTTAGTTTCCTGTACTTTTTTGCAAAAATTTGTCCACTAGTTTAATTAATTAAAAATACTAATGTATGTAAAATAATTTATTAAATTCAATTAACAATAAAAATACTGTAAGTGTTTATAAATTATAATTAAAATGACTTATTTCACGTATATTTGGGATTATAATTAATGATTATCCACTCTAGGAAGGTTCCCCTCTATACCTAGCTCTCAAAAATGAGCTATATTCCTGATCGCGGCATCCCTTTGAAGTTGAAACCATCCATAACAATACAGCACAGATTCTTAATTTTGATATTCTATTATCCATGTTTGACTTGATACCTATCCGTGTCTTTACACAGAGAGAAATTCTTGAAATATTTTTCAAAAATTCGAATTTTTTTTTAAGATTGTCGCACGTTCTTGTGCGCATCAGTAGAATGAAAACGTTGATCCCCATTCGGATTCTAACGTATATAGGCCCACTTAAATTAGGCGTAAACCGTCTTTTCAGGCGAAGCACCTGCCGGTTAATGGAATCGCTCCGCAACGAATTGTAACATCGGTTGCTATCCCCTCGAAAAAAATTAGGGTTATAGCCAAGTTAGAATGGGGAAAAAATAATAATGAATCTTACGAAAAAATTTTCTTTTGTTTCTTGGGAGCAGATCAATCTTTATTTGGGCAATGCTGACTAGAATTTTTTTTTCAATTTAAGTGAAATATTTTGATAATAAATAAATATAATAAATATTATGACAATAATCGTAAAAATTCGGTCGAGCAACTCATTCAAATTTTAACCAAAAAAGATTAAATTTTCACAAAATAGATCAATTAAAAAAAAAGTAAATTCTTAACTAAAAAAGATCAATTTTAAAACAGCAGGATGAATTTTCAAGCAATAATATTAATTTTCTATTTAAAAAAAAAACGAATTTTTAGGGAATTTATTTATTTTCAACCAAATAGTTTAATTCCTCGAATAAATAAGAAGATAAATTTACGATAAAAAAAAACAAATATTAACATTTTTATTTGAAAAAAGTAATTTTTAATTGAAAATAAACCGAATTTTCCACAAAATAGTGACATTTACAACCAAAAACATATATTTTCAACTAAAAAAGATCAATTTTAAAACAAAAGGATGAATTTGCAAGGTAGAAGATTAACTTTTTATGAAAAAAAAGAATTTTCAGAAAATTTGATGTATTTTTAACCAAATAGTTTAATTATTAAATAAATAAGAAGATAAATTTACGATGAAATAACAAAAAGTTACATTTTTATTTGAAAAAAATAACTTTTAATTGAAAATAAACCGAATTTAAAAAAAAATAGTGATATTCACAACCAAAAACATATTTTTTCAACTAAAAAAGATCAATTTTAAAACAAAACGATAAATTTTCAAGCAAGAAGATTAATTTTCTATAAAAAAAAAAAATTTTAGGAAATTTGATGTATTTTCAACCAAATCGTTTAATTTTTAAATGAATTAGAAGATGAATTTACGATTGAAAATGAAATAGTTAACTTGTCAGTTTAAGAAATTAATTTTGGACTAAGAACAACCCGAATTTTCAACAAAATAGTAAAATTTTTAACCAAAAACATGAATTTTCAACTAAAAGAGATCAATTTTAAAACAAGAGGATGATTTTTCAAGCGAGGAGATTAATTTTATATTAAAAAACAACGAAATTTGATGTATTTTCAACCAAATAGTTTAATTTTCAAATAAATAAGAAGATAAATTTACGATGAAAAATGAAATAGTTAAATTTTTATTTGAACAAATTAATTTTTAATTGAAAATAAACCGAATTTTCAACAAAATAGTGACATTTACAACTAAAAACACGAATTTTTAACTAAAAAAGATCAATTTTAGTTAAATTAGTTAAATTTACGATAAAAAATGAAATTGTTGAATTTTTAGTTTAAAAAATTCATTTTTAACTAGAAGCAGTCCGAATTTTCAACAAAATAGTAAAATTTTCAACTAAAATCATGAATTTTTAACTAAAAAAGATCAATTTTAAAACAAAAGGATGAATTTTCAAGCAAGAACATTAATTTTACATGAAAAAACGAATTTGTAGGAAATTTTATGTATTTTCAACCAAAGAGTTTAATTTTTAAATAAATAAGAAGATAAATTTACGATAAAAAAAAAAACAAATATTAAAATTTTTATTTGAAAAAATTAATTTTTAATTGAAAATAAACCGAATTTTCAACAAAATATTGACATTTACAACCAAAAACATATATTTTCAACTAAAAAAGATCAATTTTAAAACAAAAGGATGAATTTTCAAGCTAGAAGATTAATTTTCTATAACAAAAAAAAAAAAAAATGTTAGGAAATTTGATGTATTTTCATCCAAATAGTTTAGTTTTTAAATAAATAGAAAGATACATTTACGATTGAAAATGAACTAGTTAATTTGTCAGTTAAATAAATTAATTTTTGACTAAGAACAAATTTTTAACCAAAAACATGAATTTTCAACTAAAAAAGATCAATTTTAGAACAAAAGGATGATTTTTCAAGCGAGGAGATTAATTTTATATTAAAAAACAACGAGATTTGATGCATTTTCAACCAAATGGTTTAATTATTTAAATAAATAAGAAGATAAATTTACGATAAGAAAAACAAATATTAAAATTTTTATTTGAAAAAATTAATTTTTACCTAAAAACAAACCGAAATATCAACAAAATAGTAAAACTTTCAACCAAAAACATGAATTTTCAACTAAAAAAGATCAATTTAAAAAAAAAGGATCAATCTTCATGCCAGGAGATTAATTTTTTATCAGAAAAACAAATTTTCAGGAAATTTGATGTATTTTCCACCAAATAGTTTAATTTTTAAATAAATAGGTTACGATAAAAAAAACACATAAATTTTTATTTGGAAAAATTAATTTTTAATTGAAAATAAACTTAATTTTTGAGAAAACGCTTTTTTTTTATTAAAACAAAAATGACAAATGTATATAATTCCTGAAAATAAAAACAAGAATCCAAGGAACAAATTTGGACAACCACCATAAAATGCTCCTATTATAATTTAAAAGAAAAGAAATTTTTTTTTTAGCAGTTTAGAAACTTTGATCATTTCAGTAATTATATTAATTTTCAATTTTTGAAAATTTGAGATATTTTAGACATTTTGGAAATTGCAGAAATTTTGGTAATTTAAAAAATTTTGAAAATTGGAGCCGTTTTCATAATTTTAGAAATTTTGACAATTTTAGAAATTTGTAACACTTTAGAAAGTTCAGAAATCTTGAGAATTTAAAAATTTGCCTCTTTTTTATTTTGTTCCAAAGAAATTGTTTTTTTCAAGAAAATTTTTTTTTCTTTAAATTACAATAGGTGTATTTTATGGTGGTAGTCCAAATTTGGTCACTGGATTCTTGTTTTTATTTTCAGGAATTCTATACATTAACTTGAGAATTGGACGTTAAATAGGATTTTAAATTTGATTTTAATCTAATTTAAAATTATTAAATTTAAAAAATTATAAATTAATTGAAGTTCAAGGGAAAAAAACTCCTTTTGCGAAGACTTATTAGGGACATATTCCTAACAATCAACACCTTTCGATCAATTCATCATTCTATTTTTACTACCTTGACTAATCACCTTCACAAATACTCATTTTCAATGAAGTTTCTCCTTCCGATGCATATATCTTGCTAAAAAATTGATTAATATTCAGCATTAATAAACCATAAAAAATGAGTTAAGTCAGTGAATTAATGGCATTACGTAGGTGGTGACTGATAGAGAGACTGTATAAGGAATCGAAAAAAAAAGTTAAAAAGTAAAAGCAGTATCGATTTTTTGGGTATTTGAAACCTTCCAGTTCTAATAAATTTATTTCAAATTATAAAAAAACATTAATAGTTATTAATTGATTTATTAAAAATAAATTAAATTTTTAACGTCTTTCCAGACTAGATGAAAAGACGTTAAAAATTTCTGTTATTCTCTGATGATAATACAGATTCCTTGAAAAATTTGATATGTACCACCTTGCAAAATAATTCGTGTATTTTCTGAAAAAAGTTTCTTCTCTCGATCTCTCTAGTAGCTTAATGGGAAAACATCCGACCGGCAATCGGAAGTTCTGTGGTTCGATTCCCAGCGGAGCGAAAAGAGATCTTTTTTCAGAAAAAAAATTAATTAAAATAATTTTCAATTCATATTTCTATCTAGTCTGAAAAGACATTAAAAATTTATGTTATTCTCTGATGATAATATAGATTCCTTGAAAAATGAAAAGTTTCTTGAAAACAGGAGAAAAAATAAAAATTCTTTAAAAAATGGGAAAAGAGTTTATGAACGGCCCCTAATCTATTTAGTTAATCTCCCTTATAAGTTGATCTTTAATTAGAAAAAAAAAAAAAAAAAAAAAAAAATGAGTTTTGAGGGCGTAGACATTACAGCGATGCTTGTGCAATTTGGTCAGAAGTCTAGCTAACGAAGATTAAGAGAAAGCCACCGCCTATTAAGAGCACTAATGAGCATGCTTATAAATATTTATGTTCGTCTAACATGCATTACGTTTGTTCTATACACTCGAATAAAAAATTACTTTTTTTTTATATTTTTATAATCGTAATAAAATGAAAATATAATTCTGAAACATAACTGTATTTTTAATGCAACATTGTTAAATTTTTAAGCGATTTCATCCAATTCTTTGGTTGAAAATTAATTTTTTTGACTGTCAATTCAACAAATTTTTGGTTAAAAATTTATCTTTTTTAGTTTAGGATTTGACTATTTGGTCCAAAACTTATTGGTATTTTTTCAGTTGAAAATGAAAATATTTTGTTGAAAAATCAAATGCTTTGTTTAATTTTGAACTATTTTGTTGACAATTTTTCCTTTATAATTAGAAAATTCAACTATTCGGTAGAAAAAATCATGCATTTTGTTGAAAATTTTTCTTTTTTGGTTCATTTCAACTGGTTGAAAATGTTTTTTTAAATTCTTATTTTCTTAAATATTTTGTTAAAAACTCGCCCACTTGGGTAAAAAAAAATTTTGTTTGTTGTAAATTCATCATTTTGGTTGAGGATTCAACTATTTTGTTGAAAATTCTTCTTTTTTAGTTTATTTGAAATGGCTTGAAATTATTTTTTTGTTTTCTTTAAAAATAGGTTTTAAATTTAAAATTTATCGATTCCATTTTTTGTTGAAAATTTAGCTTTTTTAGTGAAAAATTAAACTTTTTTTGTTGAAAAAAAATCTATCGTGAATGAAAATTAACTTTTTTGTTAAAAATTCGTCTTTTTTCGTTGAATTCAACTGGTGATTATTCGTTTTTTGTTGTTGTTGAAAATTAACTTTTTTTACTGAAAATTTAAATATTCCATTTTTGGTTGAATTCTTTTTTTAAATTCGTCTTTTGGTAGAAAATTAATCTTCTTGGTCGAAAATTCATATTTGTAGGTTAATAATTTCAGCTTTAAAAAAAAAATACCACTTTCATTGAAGCCTAATTATTTTGTTGAAAATTAAATTATTTAGTTTAATTTTCAGTTAGATAAATACGCCTTTAACCTAATAAAATAAATTTTCAACAAAATAGTTGAATTTTTAGTTAAAAAATTAATTTTCAATAAAAAAAATTGTTAATGAAACAAATGAAATTTCAACCAAAAAGATTAATTTTCTACCTAAAAAGAATATTTTTTAACAAAATAGATGAATTTTCAAACAAAAATGTTAATTTTATACAAAAAAAAACAATTTTTCAACAAAATAGATGAATTTTTAACTAAAAAAGATAAATCTTCAACAAAAGATAAAATAGTTTAATTTTTAGTTAAAGAAATATCTTTGTAAGCAAATAAAATAAATTTTCAACGAAATAGTTAAATTTTCAAACAATCAATTGAATTTTCTGCCAAAAAGATTAAACGCCCATAAAAAAAAGTTTCGACAAAAAAAAATAGCTACATTTTTAGTTAAAAAAATTAGTATTCAATTAAAAAAAATTAATTTTTAATGAAACAAATGAAATTTCAACCAAAAAGATTAATTTTCTACCAAAAAAGAATCATTTTTGACAAAAGACATGAATTTTTAATCAAAAAGGTTAATTTTCTACCAAACATGATTTTTTTTACTGGAAATTTAACTATTCTAGTTATTTTACTTATTATTTTAATTGAAAATTCATCTTTTTTGGTTAGAAATTAATTTTTTCAATTTAAAATTTAACTATGACATTTTTGGTTGGAAATTGATCTTTTTTAGTTAAAAATTCATATATTTTGTTTAAAATTCGTCTTTTTTTAGTTGAAATTTCGTCTATTACATTTTTCATTGAGAATTCATCTTTTTTAATAAAAATATCATTATTTGATTGAAAATCAAATTTTTGGTTGAAAAATTGCTTTTTGGTTGAATGTAACTGTTTTCGATTTAAAATAAAAATATTTTTTGGTTGAAATATCAACTATTACATTTTTCGTTAAGAAGTCATCTTTTTTTTTCCTTCAAAATTATTTTTTCAATTGAAAAAAATCATGTATTTTGTTAAAAGTTCGTCTTTTTTGGTGAAAAATTATCTTCTTGGTTGTAAATTCATTTCTTTGGTTTCAAAATTTTTGTTGATTGAAATTTCAACCATTACCTTTTTCATTAAAAATTCATTATTTTTGGTTAAAAGTTGAACTATTTTGTTAAAAATATTTTTTTTTGTGTTGAAGATTCATTATTTTAGTTGAAAATTCATCTATTTGTAGAAAAATTAACTATTTTGTCAACATTCTTTTAGTTAAACATTCATATTTTTAAATGAAAATTTAGCATTTCATTTTTGGTTTAAAATATTATTTTTTAGTTAAAGATTCAACTATTTGGTTGGATATTTGTTTTGCTTTTTATTTGAAAATGCACGTATTTTGTTGAAGATGCATATATTTATTTGAAAATATGTCTGTTTCGGTTGAAAATTCATGTATTTTGTTGAAAATTCAACGTCTGCTTAAAGGCTACCAAATTAAATTTGCATAGGTGAGAGTGGTCCTAAGTCGGCACAGTAAGAGTTTTTGTCGAAAACAGAGGGTAAACAGGGTTTAATGCAGCGCAAAGTCGATTTTGGCTATTTCTCAAAATGGTGGTCCTAAACCGGCACCCCCTGGTAATGAGTCAGCACATTATTTTTTTCGCTCGAATGCAAGAAAAAGGGCAGGTTATGAAAGTTTTAGAAGGAAATGGACAAATTTAAACGATTTACAATAAAAAAAGACATGTAGAATATTGTCAAGACGAGTGACATGGAATTGAAACACAACAAAATAGAATTAAACACAAATAGCAGCAAAAGGAAGAATAAAAAAAGGTGCCGACTCAGGACCACTACGAATGATTATACATTTCAAGAACACAGAAATCAACGCACTTAATCGATTGATAAGAATTATTTTTTTGAGTGTAAACTTAACTATTTCAATTGAAGATCCATCATTTAAGTGGAAAATTAATCTCTTTTGTTGAAAACTGATCTATTTTGTTGAAAATTCTTTTATTTTTTAGTTGACAATTAATTTTTTTAACTGCAAATTTAACTATTTTAATTTTAGTTGATTCATTATTTCAGTTGAAATTTCATCATTTTGGTTGAAAATTTAACTATTTTGTTAAAAATTCGTTTTTTTTGGGTTGGAAAGTGATTTTTTGAACAGAAAGTTTAACTATTCTAGTTAAAGATCCATCATTTTAGTTCCAAATTTATCTCTTTTGTTGAAAATTTAAATATTGTGTAATTTTTTAACTGAAAATTTAACTACCTCATTTTCATAAAAAATTGATCTTTTTTTATTGTTGAAAATTCAACTATTTGGTTAAATATTCATGCATTTTTTTGAAAATTTTGTTTTTTCGTAAAAAATTCTTCTTTTTATTTGAAAATGAATTTATTGCTGTTGAAAATAAATCTACTTGGTTGTGAGTTGAAATTTTTTGTTATAAAATTCATTTTTTTGGTTGATGATTCATAATTCTAGTTAAAAATTAATGTTTTGGTTGAAAAGTTAACTATTTTATTAAAAATTGATTTTTTTGTAAGAATTTTTAAAATGCAAATTTAACTATTTTAATTAAAGATTTATCAGTTTAGTAAAAAATGCATTTTTTTAGTTACAAATTAATTTTCAGTCAAAAACAACGATTTGTTAACAAAGTTTTTCAATTTTCAGTCAAGTGCTGAATTTCGTAATAAAATTATGCACCTTCATCTGAAAAATAAATTTTTAACAAAATAGTTTAACTTTTAACCAAGTAGTTGAATTTTCAACCAGGAAGATGAACTTTCTACCAAAAAAGACAAATTTTTAACAAAACACATTAATTTTCAATCAAATAGTAGAAACTTTCACTAAGAAATATTTTACAATAAAAAATGGAACAATTAATTTTTCAGTTGAAAAAATTAATTTCCAACTCAAAAATAAGGAATTTTTAGGCAAAACGATTTATTTTTTACAAAAAAAAAGTGGAATTGTTAATAAAATATATCAATGTTTAATAGTTGAATTTTCAACTAAAATTATGAATATTCAACTTGAATTGATAAATTTTTATTTACGAATTAAATTTCATCCAAAAAACAACGATTCTTCAACAGTTAAATTTTCAACTAACGAGATGAATTTTTAAATAAAATAATGTGTCTTCACTAAAAAAATTAATTTTTAAACAAGTAGTACAACTGTCAAACAATTAGTTGAATTTCACTCAAGAATTTTCTACCAAAAAAGAAACATTTTAAACAAAATACATGAATTTTTACCCAAATAGTTGAATTTTCTGCTAAAAATATAAATTTATAATAAATAATGGAATAGTTAAATTTTCTGTTAAAAAATTTATTTTTCAACTAAAAGAACGACATTTCAACAAAATGTTTTAATTTTTCACCAAATTAGTTGAATTTTTAACTAAAAAAGTTAAATTTTTAAGTAAAAATGGAATAGTGATATTTTAAATTGAAAGAATTAAATTGATAATTAAATTAAAAAATTTTTAATTTTTTTTAAATTTTTTTAAAAAATTAAAAATAATTAAATTACATCAATAATTTTAGCCATAAAAAACGAATTTTTAACAGTATAATTAAATTTTCAACCAAAGAAATAAATTTTCTACCAACATAATTGAATTCTCAAGCCTAAAACATTGTTGAATTCCCTACAAAGTTAATTAATTTTTCACCAAATAGTCGAATTTTTTACCAAAAAACTGAATTTTCAACGAAGAAGATTAATTTTCTAGAGAAAAAGACGAATTTTCAACAAAATATATTATTCGTCGTTTTAATTGAAAATTCATGTTTTTGGTTGAAGAATGAACTGTTTTGTTGCAAATTCGTTTTTTTTTTCAGTTGAAAATTAATTTTTTGTACTAAAAATATAACTATTCCATTTTTATTTGATGATTCATTATTCATTTTCTTTGGTTTAAAATTAATTTTTCAACTGAAAATTACTTCCGTGTCTACCAACCTGTCATATGACAAAATGGTTAAGCCAAAACGCGCGCCATTTCTAAGAAACGCGAGGGTGCCACAGTGCCGACATAGGACCACTCTCCCCTATATCTTTAATACAAAAGTAACTAAAAAAGTAACAATAGTTGCTATTTTGGGAAATGCAAGTAAGAAAAAGTTACATTTTGAATCGGTAACGTAAACAATAACTAGTTACTTTTTCTCGTGACGTAACAGCTGAAGATTCCTGAAGGTAAGTTGAAAAGGAATCTGAGTATTGGTATTCTATTCGTTCAATTTGAGGATACCTTCTGTTTCTCACACCGCAATGCAGCGCAAATTCAATTTTTTCCATTTCTGAAAATATTGGTCCTAAGTCGGCACCCCCTGGTAATGAGTCAGCACATGATTTTTTCCGCTCGAATGCAGGAAAAAGGGCAGGTTATGTAAGTTTTAGAAGGAAATGGACAAATTTAAACCATTTACAATGAAAAAACATGTAGAATATTGTCAAGACGTGGAATTGAAACACAACAAAA
This sequence comes from Andricus curvator, assembly GCA_932195095.1. NCBI lineage: Eukaryota > Metazoa > Arthropoda > Insecta > Hymenoptera > Cynipidae > Andricus > Andricus curvator. Next base: position 250,367 of record CAKNYM010051911.1, on the reverse strand, counting down.
TAAAATTAAACACAAATAACAATAAAAAATGTGCCGAATCAGGACCACTGCGAATGTTCATAAATTTCATGCTATCACGCACACGAAATGAATCCGAATGACAAATCGACTTTATCAGGCCACAGCTTTTCAAAATATTCACACACCTGTGGCTGCTTCACAAGACTGGAAGAAAATTGAATTCCGTTTGCAAGCGAAAACTAAAGCGACAATTGTCAGCGTAAATTACTTCCTTGTCTACCAACCTGCCATACGACAAAATGGTTGAACCAACACGCGTGCCATTCCTGAGAAACGCGAGGGTGTCGGCTTAACCCACAGTGCCGACATAGGACGAATCTCCCATATATATGTCTAAAATACAAAAGTAACCAAAAAGTAACCAAAAAGTAACGATAGTTACTATTTTTGGGAAATGCGAGTAAGAAAAAGTTACATTTTGAATCGGTAACGATAACTAGTTACTTTTTCTCGTGACGTAACGGCTGAAGATTCCTAAAGGGAAGTTGAAAAGGAATCTGAGTATGGGTATTCTATTCGTTCAATTTGAGGATACCTTCTGTTTCTCACACATAAACTACCGCGAGGATTCATTGCCGAGATTTTCGCGATTCTGATTGTTAGTCGGAACCGTATGTACGGCACTCGCGATCCGAATGCATAATTTGCCATAACGGCTCGAACCGGGAACACAGAAAGAGATTCCAGCCAAGAGGTAAAAGAACTGCATATACGAATTACAAAGACGAAAGACCCTTGGATAAAATGCATCTCTATTGCAGTCAGAAAACGGCTAGTTATTCCGTTATCATTTCTCTCTCTGTCAAATCGGCTGCAATTTTCTACGAAGATCGATATACGTAAACGGAAAACAAGATGCCGTTTGCTTCCTCATAGAGGAAGCTTTGTAATGGTAACATTTTCCCAAATTTAAAAATGTCTGATACAATGTTCTATATAATTGTCCGGATGTGTGGATGTGTCTGTGAATCACTCATATCTTGAAACTGACCGAAGGATTTCGAAAAATATTTTTTTTTTTTTTTAGCACTCAATAATATTTTAAAAATCGGTTTTTTATAGTAAAACTTTTTTCATTAACATAATTCAAAGTTGATGCAAGAATATAAAAGATTCCTTAGTTTGAGACGAATCGATAGACCTATTATATTAATACATTTTATCAAAGAGTAAGGAAGTTATGGTAATTTATATTATATTAAAAAACTTTTTTTATAGTAAAAATGTTCTCATTCTCATAATTTAAAGTTGATGCGAGAATAGGAAAGTTTTGTTGATTCAAGACGAATCGATTGACCTGCAATATTAATACATATTATCAAAAAGAGTAGGGAAGTTATGGTAATTTATATATTTTCCAAATCGATTTTTATAGTAAAAATGTTCTCATTCTAATAATTTAAAGTTGATGCTAAAATAGAAGAAATGTGTCGATTCGAGACCAATCGATTGACCTATAATAATATTACATTTGATTGAAGAGTAAGGAAGCTATGGTAATGAATAATATTTGAAAATCGGTTTTTTGTAGTAAAACTTTTTTCTTCAACAAAATTAGAAGTTGATGTAATAATATAAAATATTCCTTGGTTCGAGATGAATCGATTGACCTACAATATTAATACATTTTACTAAAGAGTAGGAAAGTTATGGTAATTGATATATTTTTAAAATCGATTTTTATAGTAAAAATGTTCTCATTCTCATAATTTAAAGTTGAAGCTAAAATAGAAAAGATGTGTCGATTCGACACCAATCGATTGACCTATAATAATATTACATTTGATTGAAGAGTAAGGAAGCTATGGTAATGAGTAATATTTGAAAATCGGTTTTTTATAGTAAAACTTTTTTCTTCAACAAAATTAGAAGTTGATGTAATAATATAAAATATTCCCTGGTTCGAGACGAATCGATTGACCTCTAATATTATTACATTTTATTAAAGAGTAGGGAACTTATGGTAATGCATAATATTTGAAAATACGGTTTTTTATAGTAAAACTTTTTTCATTATCATAATTCAAAGTTGATACAAGAATATAAAAGATTCCTTGGTTCGGGACGAATCGATTGACCTATAATATTAATACATTCTATCGAAGTGTAGGGAAGTTATGGTAATTTATATATTTTGAAAATCGGTTTTTTATATTAAAACTTTTTTCATTAACATAATTCAGAGTTGATGCACCAACAGAAAAGATTCCTTGGTTCGAGACGAATCGATTGACCAATAATATTATTACATTTTATTAAAGAGTAGGGAAGTTATGTTCATTTATATATTTTAAAAATCGAGTTTTATAATAAAAATTTTCTCATTCTCATAATTCAAAGTTGATGCGAGAATAGAAAAGTTGTGTTGGTTCAAGACGAGTCAATTGACCTATAACATTGATACATTTCATTGAAGAGTAAGGAAGTTATGGTAATGCATAATATTTGAAAATACGGTTTTTCATAGTAAAACTTTTTTCTTCAACATAATTCAAAGTTGATGCAAAAATATAAAAGATTCCTTCGTTCAAGACGAATCGATTGACCTGCAATAATAATACATTTTATTAAAGAGTAGGGAAGTCATGGTAATTTATATGTTTTGAAAATCGGTTTTTTATAGTAAAACTTTTTTCATTAATATAATTCAAAGTTGATGCAATAATATAAAAGATTCCTTGGTTCGAAACGAACCGATTGACCAATAATATTATTACATTGTATTAAAGAGTAGGGAAGTTATGGTAATGCATAATATTTGAAAATACAGGTTTTAATAGTAAAAATTTTTTCTTCAACATAATTCAAAGTTGATGCAAGAATATCAAAGATTCCTTGGTTCGAGTCGAATCGATTGACCTACAATATTCATACATTTTATTCAAGAGTAGGGTACTTATTGTAATTTATATATCTTTCAAATCGATTTCTATAGTAAAAATATTCTCATTCTCATAATTTTAAGTTGATGCGAGGATAAAAAAGTAGTGTTGATTCAAAACGAATCGATTGACCTATAATATTATTACATTTTATTGAAGAGCAAGGAAGTTATGGTAATGCATAATATTTGAAAATACGGTTTTTTATAGTAAAAATTTTTTCTTCAATATAATTCAAAGTTGATGCAAGGATATAAAAGATTCCTTGGATCGAGATGAATCGATTGACCTGCAATATTATCAAATTTTATTAATGAGTAGGGAAGTTATGGTAATTTATATATTTTTAAAATCGATTTTTACAGTAAAAATGTTCTTATTCTCATAATTTAAAGTTGATGCTAAAATAGAAAAGATGTGTTGATTCGAGACCAATCGATTGACCTATAATAATATTACATTTGATTGAAGAGTAAGGAAGCTATGGTAATGAATAATATTTGAAAATCGGGTTTTTATGGTAAAACTTTTTTCATTCGCATAATTCGCAGTTGATGCGAGAATATAAAAGATTCCTTGGTTTGAGACGAATCGATTGACCTACAATATTAATACATTTTATTAAAGAGTAAGGAAGTTATGGTAATTTATATATTTTGAAAATCGTTCTTTTATAGTAAAAATTTTTTCAGTGGTATAATTCAAAGTTGATGCAAGAACAGGAAAAGATGTGTTGATTCGAGAGGAATCGATTGACCTACATTTTATTAGAGAGTCGGCAAGGTTTTGGTAATTTATATATTTTGAAAATCGATTTTTATAGTGAAACTTTTTTCATTAATATAATTCAAAGTTGATGCTAAAATAGAAAAGATGATTCGATTCCAATCGATGACCTGTAATAATATTACATTTTATTGAAGAGTAAGGAAGCTATGATAATGCATAATATTTGAAAATCGGTTTTTTATAGTAAAACTTTTTTCCTCAACAAAATTAGAAGTTGATGCAGGAATATCAAAGATTCCTTGGTTCGAGACGAATCGATTGACCTACAATATTAATACATTTTATTGAAGAGTAGAGAAGTTATGGTAATTTATATATTTTCAAAATCGATTTTTATAATGAAAATGTGCTCATTCTCATAATTTAAAGTTGATGCTAAGATAGAAAAGATGATTCGATTCGAGACCAATCGATTGACCTGCAATATTATTACATTTTACTAAAGAGTAGGGAAGTTATAGTAAGTTATATATTTTTAAAATAGATTTTTATAGTAAAACTTTTTTTATTAATATAATTCAAAGTTGATGCAACAACAGAAAAGATGTGTTGATTCGAGACGAATCGATTGACCTATAATATTAATACATTTTATTGAACAGTAAGGAAGCTATGGTAATGCATAATATTTGAAAACACGGTTTTTTATAGTAAAACTTTTTTCATTGCCACAATTCAAAGTTGATGCAAGAACGGAAAAGATTCCTTGATTCGAGGCAAATCGATTTATTTAGAATATTTATACACTTTATTGAAGATTAAGAAAGTTATGCTCATTCATAATATTTGAATCATCTGTTTCAAACAGAAAAAATTTTTTCATCGACATAATTCAAAGTTGACGCATGAGTAGAGAAGACTTTTTGATCATAAATTTTCAAATAAAATAATTCTGACAATTTTTGTAAAGAAATCATAAAACTGGGAAAGGGATAGGGTGCGACAGAATTTTTCCCTTCCCTTTTCCAGCTCGAAAAAATATCATTTCGAATACAAAATTTGATTTGTCTTTGTATTTAAAAAATTGTATTATTTTGTAATTCTGTATTTTTTGTAAATTTCTATTTTTAAATTGATAAAAATGAAGACTTTGGTTTGTCTATTGTTGAAAAAAATAAATAATGCTTCCTCTATGAGGAAGCAAAAAATTTGCTAACGGGAAGCAAAGTGCTCGTGAAATGAGCACCATATAATTATAAATACAAACAAAGTGGAAACACTCGAGATCGAATTCACAGCTAGTTTTATTTTTCTTCAAACGAAAGAATGCAACTTGATGTTTCCGACAGAGAAAAAAAATCAAGAAAAAGACCAAAAATTGAAAATTCATTAAAATTAATGTAATAAGAAAATTAATAATGAGTTAATGTAATAATTACATTGAGTTGGAATTAGTTGGAAGGGAGGAAAGTTTGATTTTAAGTTTTTTTCCGAAATGAAAGAGGAATCTTTTGATTTTTTACATTTTCATTGAGTTGAAAGAAAATGTATTTTGTTATTTTTAAATAAATTATTGTAATAATTAATTAATTATAAAATATATTTTTTTTCTTAATATATGTTTTTTCATTGTGAATTGATTTTTTAAATATAAATAATAAATTTATACAAATTTAATTTTTAGTTAGAGAAATAAGTTTTCAATCAAATAAAATAAATTTTCAACCAAAAAGATTGAATGTCTATCAAAAATAAAAAAATTTCTTCAAAAATTAAATAGTAAAATTTTTAGTTGAAAAAATTAATTTTCAATAAAAAAACTAATTCTCAACAAAATAAATTAAATCTCAACCAAAAAGATTAATTTTATTACGAAGAAAGACGATTAACAAAAATGGTTAAATTTTCAACCAATAAAAATCCTGCAGTCATCTTTTTGATCAAAAGTGTATTTTTTTAGTAAAGAATTCATGTATTTCCTTAAAAAAATTTTTTTTTTGTAGAACATTAATCTTTTTAATATAAAATTCAAACTTTTGGATGATAATACACTATTTTTTTGAAAGTTAATACTTTCTGGTTGAAAAATCAACTCTTTTTGTAGAAAATTTTTTTTTGGCTTCCAAATTGAAAAATTTGGTTGAAATTTTTTTTTGTTGACTGAAAAATCTTTCGTGGTTGAAAATGTGACTTTTTATTTGAAAACTAATGGTTTAAAATTCAACTCTTTGTTGAAAATTCAATTGTTCTGTTTAAAATTCATTTTTTGGTTAAAAAATCATCTTTCTTGATTGAAAATGAACTTTTTTTAAAGTAATTTTTTGACCTAAAATTCAACTATTCCATTCTTGTTCGAAAACTTACACTTTTCAGATGAAAATTCATGTATTTTGTTGAAAATTCTTCTCTCAGTGTAAAATTCGTCTTCTTGGTTAAAAGTCATCTTTCTTAATTGTAAATTTATCTGTTTTGTAGAACATTCGTCTTTTTGGATAGAAAATTCGTATTTTTTAGGACAAAACTCATCTTTCTTGATTAAAATTGAACTTTTTTTGTTTAAATTTAATTTTTCGGGTTTTAAATTCAAAATTCATATGTTCAGTCTCTTACATTTTTAATTACGAATCGTTTTTTTTTCTGGATGCCACGCAAGACGGTATGATCTAATTGACCTTATATACGACTATCCTTTTTCAAAAGATCACTGTCACCCATGTAAGTTTTTGCTTCGATTTTGTCACGCAATCGAAGAACTACTTCTTCTTTTGAAAAAGGAAAGAACCAGTCCAGGATGTATTTAGACTTTAGACACACACTTTCTCGTCACCCTAAGAACGCCAGTCAGGTCTTGCAAGCTTCCTTAAAAGATCATATCGTGGGCGACATGAATGAAAAAGAAATCTCGACGAAACCGCCTCAACTTCATCGCTGAGTGATCTTTTTACTTTTAAAATCGATAGTTCATTGAATCCGATTCAATTAATGTTTATTTTCTCAAGGATGTCAATTATGAAAAAATAAATTATTAAAAAAGTCATTTTAAACCTTATGAAATTCCGCGTCGAATGACCCCTCATAGAGTTATTTTTGATATTTTGAAAAGAATATACCACGTGAGAAGTTTAAAAAAAAAATCAAGAATTTCAGGAATTTTGTACCTCGACTTCAAATCATGACATGGCCAAGGAAAATTGTAGAAAAAAATTTTTAATTTATATTTTACAGTCTTTGGGGTCTTATCTTTAATTTAAGCCAATAAACCTTGAAAAATCTTCATGGGTTCCCGAGATATGACTAAAAATGTCCAAGCGT
>CAKNYM010051911.1:225980-243413 GCA_932195095.1 Andricus curvator | reverse complement strand
TGGGTTCCCGAGATATGACTAAAAATGTCCAAGCGTATCTGCGTCAATCTTCAGTCGGCGAGCACCGCTGACGGTCACGAGAGCGGTGATCGCCGAGAATTTCTGATAGTTTATACCTCAACTTCAACTCGTGCTGTAACTCAGGAAACATGTGCAAAAAAACTGAAATTGAAGAACCATATTCCTTGAAATCTTATCTTTAATTTAAGCCAATGAAATTTAAAAAATCCTTATTGGTTCCCGAGATATGACTAAAAATGTCCAAGCGTATCCGGTCAAGTTTCAGTCGGCCGAGAGCGGTGCTCGCCGACTGAAACTTGACGCAGACACGCTTGGACATTTTTCGTCATATCTCGGGAACCCATGAAGATTTTTTAAGTTTTATTGGCTTAAATTGAAGATAAGACTTTAAAGATTGTGTGGTCTGAATTCGAAATTTTTTCTACATTTTCCCTAGGTGATACCACAAGTTGAAGTCTAGGTACAAAATTCGAGAAATTCTTGAAATTTTTTTAAAAACTTTTCACGTGGTATATCCTCTTCGAAATGTCAAAAATACCTCAACTTGGGGTCATTCGACGCGGAATGTCATAAGCTTTTCAATCGTCTTTGAAAAAAGTTTCTCCCTCTTTTTTTTAACGAGTTATCACGTTTCAAAGTCAGCAGTGATTTTTAATTGTACGCGCGCTGGCCGTGCCGAAAATTTTGGACAGTAATGTATATAATAAGTTTAGTCGGAAACCATCCATAAATGTAGGATGAAAATATAAATTTTGAATTAGGAATTCGAAGGTTGGGATTATAATAAATTGTGGATGTTATTGATGTTAAGCATGGTAATAAGTGTCAAAAATTGGTTGTAGGAAGTAGATTCTGAGCCGTAGACTAATTTGGAAACTGGTGATTCATTTTTCATTCGATTAGTTTTTATTATTTGAATAGTTTATCTACTAAAATTTTGTTTTAAATTTCTTTTAAATTAGTAATTGATGAAAATCAACAATATTATTTTTGTCAGTATAACATATTTAATTATTTATTTTCCTCATTACAAATTCTTATTTTATTAGTTAAATTTAACTATTTTTGATTTAAATTAAAATATTTTTTTCGAAAAGAAAATATTAAATTTTTTGTTAAGAATTAATCTTTTTTGTAGAAAATTAAACTACTTGATTGAAATTTGCAGTACTTTGTACAGATTTTTTATTTTTTTTTTGTCGAAGATTCATCATTGTAGTGCAACGTTAATATTTGGTTGAAAATTAGCTTTTTTTTTATTTTCGGGTTAATAATTTAAATTTTATGTAAAAAATTTTAATGGTTTGTTATTTTTTTTCTTTTTTTGGGTAGAAAATTGAATTAATTGGTTGAAAATGAACTTTATTCAAAAATCCAATTGTTTTGTAGAAAATTCGACTTTTTGGTTTGAAAATTCTTGCATTTTGTTGAAATTTTATCTTTTTTGGTAGAAACTTGAACTGCTTTGGGTAAAATTAATTTTTTATTTGAAGATTCATCATTTCGGTTAAAAATTAATCTTTTTCTTTAAAAATTGATATTTTTGAGCTAAAATATCAATTATTTGGTTGCAAATTCATGTATTTTGTTGAAACTTTGTCTTTTTTTGTGGAAAATTGATCTCCTTGGTTAAAAACTCATATTTTTGAACAAAAATGAACTTTTTTGTTAAAAATTTATATTTTCGGATTGAAAATTCAACAGTTCCGAAAAAAAATCTTTTTTCATTTATTTAACTGTCTTGTCTTAAAATATATTTTTTGTTGAAAATTCATAATTTCGAGTTTGTGGAAAATTTGTCGTTTTGACTTTGAAATTCAACAATTTGGTGAAACTCGTTTTCTTTCACGACTTAAAAAATCCTTCTTGGATAAAAAATTCAACTTGGGTTGAGGATTTAACTATTTTTTTTAAATTTCGTCTTTTTTAATTGAAATCAACCGTTTGAAAATTCGTTTTTTTTTGTTAACATTAATTTTTTAACCTGAAATGAAACTATTCCATTTTTGTTTGAAAAGTTATATTTTTTAGTTGAAAATCTAACTAATAAGTTGAAAATTAATGTATTTCTTTCAATTCGTCCTTTGATAGAAAATTAATCTTCTTTGTTAAAAATTCATCTTTGTAAATTGAAAATTCATCTAGGTGGTTAAAGATTGAACTATTTTGTCAATACTTTAATTATTTTCTTTAAAATTCATATTTTTTGTTCAAAAATTTAACTATTTTGTTGAAAATTCGCTTAAAAATTCAATAATTTGGTTAAAAGTGCAATTATTTGGTTGAAAATTTAACTATTTTGCGAAGTTCATCTTTCTTGATAAAAATAATAAAAATAAAAAATAATAATAAATATAAGGATAAACAAATTTGTCAATTTGAAATCAGTAAGAAAATTTACTTCCGTCTCTAACAAAAAATTTATCAAAGGAAGTAAAAAATGCTGTCTGACTCTAACGGTATACGTCCTGTGAACTATTTACTTGAGTCGTTCGTGCAAATGGCGATACTATCTTTAAGAACAATACTTCCGAAGAATTTGTTATGGGAAAGAATTCATATTTTAAAATCAGCTGGCTAACTGTTTATCAAAACCAGAACACTTTCATATCTGCAATTCAGTATTTTAGAGACCAGAGTAAAAAAAGTTTTAAATTACTTTGCTTGGTCTGCAAGAATATTTGTTATAAAAATATCCTGCAAAACGCTGAGCCAATCAGAATAATGGCCAGGCTGCCAATCAGAATGATGGTCAGCGTCAGACTGTCAATCAGAATAATGGTCAGGCTGCTAATCAGAATAATGGTCAGCGTCAAAACTGTCAATCAGAATAATGGTCAGACTGCCAATCAGAATAAGGGTAAGCGTCAGACTGTCAATCAGAATAATGGTCAGACTGCCAATCAGAATAATGGTCAGGCTGCTAATCAGAATAATGGTCAGCGTCAGACTGTCAATCAAAATAATGGTCAGACTGCCAACCAGAATAATGGTCAGACTGCTAATCAGAATAATGGTCAGTGTCAGGCTGTAAATCAGAATAATGGTCAAGCTTTTTCTCTTAATTTCCTCAAGTAATTATATTTCATTTTCCGTGTATGTGTATATTAAATTAATAGAAAAAAAATATCTTGGGAATCAAATAGTCTCCGATAAAATCAGTATAAATGAAGATACGCGTATGCTTTTGCAACCGTAAGTGTGGGCATCACTTGACTTAGAAGTACTCATACACGCGTGCAAATTATACGATTTTATACATGAAAAATATTCTGTTTCTGTTTTTACATGTGTGTGTTGGGTGCTTACTGACTAACGCGATATTGTGACACGATTATGCTAACGACCAGATCATAAACTTTGTATCTGTGTCACGCCTCACTACCAAATATAGAGTTTGAGTATATAGACTTAAAATTTTTTATTATTCCGCATTATTCTTACAGTAATATAGGATAATAAAATTCCAAGTCTTTCATTGAAAAAATTCAGCCGCGTGGTTGCTTTAAAACAATTTCTAAGAACTTTTTTATTCAGACGATTTGAGCAGGTAGTTGGAAATCTAATTTTGATTCATGAGCTTCGTGTGTTCTTATTTTGGTACACAATTTTTTTTCAGAATAAATCAAAATTTTTAAATTCTTTTTCAAAAGTCTTCAAAAAATATTTTAATATTGAATAAAAAGCTGTTAAATTAAACCAAAAAATATTAATTTTCAACCAAAAAAGATTTTTCAGACAAGAAGAAAAAAAAGTTTCAACTGAATTTTCGAGTTTTCAAGTGATAAAGATGATTTTTTGAAAAAATTTTGAATTTACACAAAAAAAAATATGCATTTTCTACTATAAGTGAATTTTCGACTAAAAAATACGAGTTTCCAACAAAATAAGTAAATTTTCTCAACAAATAAAAATGAAGTTTCAACAAAATTGGTTTCATTTTTAACCAAAAAAATGAACTTTGAACTAAAATGATGCATCTTCAATTGGAAAAATAAATTTTTAACCAAATAGTTAAATTTTCAGCCCTGAAAATGAATTTTCCATCAAAAAAAGACAATTTTTCAACAAAATAGATGCATTTTCAACTAAATAGTTCAATTTTCAACACAAAATAGGATAGTTTCATTTTTAGTTAGAGAAATAAGTTTTTAATCAAATAAAATAAATTTTCAACCAAAAAGATAAAATTTCTATCAAAAATAAAAAAATTTCCGCAAAAAATGAATTACTTAAATTTTTAGTTGAAAAAAATTAATTTTCAATTAAAAAAAAACTAATTTTCAACAAAATAAATGAAATTTCAACAACAACAAAATTAATTTTCCACCAAAAAAAAATTAATTTTAAAAAAAATACATGAACTTTCAAACAAAATATTTTAATTTTTGATAGAATTTTAAATCTAATAGTAAAATTTTCAACCAAAAAGTTTGGTTTTCTACAAAAAAAGACAAATTTTCAACAAAGTAGATGAATTTTCAACTGAAAAAAATCAATTTTCAAAAAAAATAGAATAGTTTAATTTTTAGTTAGAGAAATAAGTTTTTAAACAAATAAAATAAATTTTCAATAAAGTAGTTAAATTTTCAACCAAAAAGATTAATTTTCTGCCAAAAAAGAATAATTTTTAACAAAGTACATTTATTTTCAACAAAATATTTCAATTTTTAATGGAATTTTCAACCTAATAGTTGAATTTTCAACCAAAAAGTTTACTTTTTAACAAAAAAGACAAGTTTTTGACAAAATAGATGAATTTTCCACTAAAAAAGATCAATTTTCAACAAAAAATATAATAGTTTAATTTTTAGTTGGAAAAATAAGTTTTTAATGAAATAAAATTAATTTTCGATAAAATAGTTAAATTTTCAACCAAAAAGATTAAATTTCTATCAAAAATAATGAAAATTTCCACAAAAAATTGAATAGTTAAATTTTTAGTTTAAAAAATTAATGTTCAATAATCAAAACTATTTTTCAACAAAATAAATGAAATTTCAACCAAAAAGAATAATTTTTAACAAAATACATGAATTTTCAACAAAATATTTTAATTTTTGATGGAATTTTCAACCAAATAGTTGAATTTTCTACCAAAAATACAAATTTTCAACAAAATAGATAAATTTTCAAGTGAAAAAGATCAATTTTCAACCAAAAATAGAATAGTTTAATTTTTAGTTAGATAAAAAAGTTTTTAAGCAAATAAAATACATTTTTGAACGAGATAGTTACATTTTCAACCAAATAAATAAATTTTCAACCAAAAAGAATCATTTTCTATGAAAAAAGAATAATTTTTAACAAAATACATAAATTTTCAACAAAATATTTTATTTTTTAATGGAATTTTCAACCTAATAGATGACTTTCAAGCAAAAAGTTAAATTAGTCACCAAGAAGATTAATATTCTACCACAAAAGGCAAAGTTCCAACAATTCCAATTCCAATTATTGAAACAAAAAATGTTAAGAAAATAGTTGAATTTTGAACAAAAAGAAGACGATTTTTCAACTAAAATGAAGAATCATCAGCAAAAAAATGTAACAAAGAAGTCCTGAGTCGGCACCAAACAGGTGGTCCTGAGTCGGCACCTTTTTCTTGTTTTTATTGTTATTTGTGTTATTTTATTTTGCAGTGTTTTAATTCGATGCAACTCGTCTCTTTTTGTTTTTTGTAGCTTGTTTGTGTTTTGACTGCATATTTGCAGATTATTATAATGGAGAAACGTTTCCATCCTGTAAATAAAGTTTGACAAGATTCTACATGTTTTTTCATTTTGAAAGGTTTACATTTGTCCATTTCCTCCTAAAACTTACATAACTTGCCCTTTTGCTTGCATTCGAGAGGAAAAAATTATGTGCTGAATCATGACTGGGGGTGCCGGCTCAGGACCACCATTTTCATAAATGGCGTCGAACGACATAGAATTGTAGATAAAGGATCGTGGTACCCGTCCAAAGACATTAAAGCGCCATTGAACCCTGTTTGCCCTCTGTTTTTGACCAAAACTCTTACTGTGCCGACTAAGGACCACTCTCACCTACCGATTTTTTTTCTGAAGAAGGGGGTTTTCAAGTGCTTCTAAATTACTAATTGAGATAACCAAAAATTTCATCCTCCGTATGTTAATCCTCATTAAGTACGAAGGATCCCCGCTGGCAAGGCCCAATTCTTACTGTGCCGAGTTAGGACTACTATCCCCTACCGAGTTTTTTTTCGAAAGAAAGGGTTGTTCTAGTATTTCTAAATCACTAATTGAGAAAACAAAAAATTTTATCCTTTGTATGCTAATTCTCATTAAGTACGAAGGACCCCCGCTGGCAAGGCCAAATTCTTACTGTGCCGACTTAGGACTACTATCCCCTACCGAGTTTTTTTTTAAAGAAAGGGTTGTTCTAGTATTTCTGAATCACTAATTGAGAAAACAAAAAATTTTATCCTTCGTATGTTAATCCTCCTTAGGCACGAAGGACCCCCGCTGACAAGGGTCGGCAGTCTGGTGGTTCCTCGGCTGCGTGAGGGGAAGTTGGGCACGGCACGAGAAAACTAACTTCTTTCTCATGTCAAGTCTGGAAAATTAAACGAGTCATCATAAATGTGGGTGGAGTGGGAGGTATTAATTTATCGATACCATCAAGAGTAACATACCAACATCATAATCGCAGTCATCGATCGGCATCCTCAAACGGCACAAACTCGAGCACGTGCGCAATTTCATTTCATAAAAGTCAACGACATTCTAATAACTTCTACCCACTTTCGATTGTATAATCAAAAATTTCTTTCATTTTTAGTTTTATAAATTAAAACTAATCCCCCCTTTAACTCATAATAATAAAAATGTTAAAAATAAAACTTGTCCTTCTTTTAATTCAGCACAAAATTAAAAACAAAAAGTTCCCACATTTTATCTGAATGTTAAAAATTCCAAATTTTTGTAAATAATTTTTTTCTGAAAAAAGATCTTCTCCTTTCGCTCCGCTGGAAAACGAACCAGAGAAGATCTTTTTTCAGAAAAAAATGGTTTGGAATAATTTTTCTTTAATAGCTCCATCTAGTCTGAAAAGACGTTAAATATTTTCTGTTATTCTTTAACGATAATACAGATTCTTTGAAAAATTTGATTTTGTACCATCTAGCAAAATAATACGTGTATTTCTGAAAAAAGTTTCTTCTCTCGATCTCTCTAGTAGCTTAATGGAGAAGCACGTGACCGGAAATCAGTAGTTCTGTGGTTCGTTTCCCAGCCGAGTGGAAGGAGATCTTTTTTCAGAAAAAAATTATTTAAAATAATTTTTCTTAATATTTTCTGTTATTATCTAATGCTAATACAGATTCCTGAAAAATTCCAAATTGCCCCCCCCCCCCCATACACTTGATGTAATCTTTAAAAAGAAAAAATTAGCTACTTCCAATTCAGAAGAACAATTTATAATCAATATTTTCTTCCTTCAAACTAGATATAAATCTTGGAAATAAAAAAAAGTTCCTTTTCCAATTCAGAAAATATTTAAAACCAAAATTTTCTCTTCTCCAATTCCGAAAAAATCCCTTCCAATATAATAAAAATGTTGAAAATAAAAACATTCGCTCTTACAAATTAGAAAAATTGAAAACCAAAATTTTATCTTTTTCAATTCAGAAAAAATTAAAACTAAAATTTCCTCTCTTCCAACTTAATAAATGAGTTGAAAATAAAAAAATTTCTCTCTTCCAATTCAGAATAAAATTTAGGATGAAAAATTATTTTTCCAAACTCAATCAATAATATTAAAACGAAAAAATGGCCCCTTTTAATTAAAAAAATATTAATAATACCTAAAATTTCATCCCTTCCAACTCAATAAAAATTTTAAAAATTAAAAAGTACCTTCTTCTTCGAATTCAGGAAAAAAATAAAAACCAAAATTTCCTCTCTTCCAATTCAGAAAAAATTAAAACCAAAACTTCTTCCCTTTCAACTCTATAAGAATATTAAAAATAAAAAAATTCCCTCTTCCAATACAGAAAAAAAAATTAAAAATTAAGAATTCTTACCTTAAATTCAATAAATAATGTTAAAAAGAAAACATGGCCTTTTCCAATTCGGAAAAAATTAAAAACCAAATTTTCCTTCCTTCCTACTTAATAAAAATTTCAAAATTGAAAGAATTCCTTTTCCAGTTCAGAATAGAATTTAAAAGAAAAAATTATTTTCTTAATCTCAATAAATAATGTAAAAAAATACCCTTTTCCAATTACAAAATAAATAAATAACCAAAATTTCTTCCCTTCAAATTCTATAAAAAAGTTTAAAAAAAAAGAATTTCCTTCTTCCAATTCAGAAAAAATTTAAAATCAAACTTTCCTCCCTTCCAACTCAATTAAAATGTTGGAAATAAAAAATTCCCTCTTCCAATTCAGAATAAAATTTGAATTAAAAAATTCTTCTATTAAAATGAATGAATAATATTAAAAAGAAAACAAGGCCTCTTCCAATTCAGAAAAAATTGAAAACCAAACTTTCCTCCCTTCCAAAATAATAAAATTAAAATTACAAAATAAATTTTTTTTTTCTTTCAAATCAATGAAAATGTGAAAAATAATAAGGTTCCTCTTCCAATTCGGCAAAAAAACTTAAAATCAAACTTTCCTCCCTCCCGACTCATTCCAAAAACATGGCCTCTTCCAATTCAGAAAAAATTGAAAACCAAACTTTTCTCCCTTCCAAAATAATGAAACAAAAATAACAACAGAATTTTTTTTTCTTTCAACTCAATTAAAATGTAAAAAAAAAAAGTTCTTTTTCCAATTTGGAAAAAAATTAAATACCAAAATTTCTTCCCTGTCCTTTAAAATTAGAATTTTGGTAATCAATCGTGTTTTTATACATAAATTCTTTCAAATTGAATTATTTTAATTCGAATTCGTTCTAAATTAATAATTGTTCAATTGTTATTTATACGTGAAAATTCAAAAAGTTTACTTACAAACTAAAAATTTTGTAAATTATCAATTGAAATCGTAACGTTCAAAGTTTAAATTTAGCACGCTGAAAGTTCAACGATTCAAATAATTTAGTTTTAAATTATTTGGTTTTGAATATTTGATTCATAATTGCTCACTTTAAATGGCTAATTTTTAAACATAATTGAACTTAACATTTGAAAAAGGGTTCAAACCTAGCTTATTTTACACTTGGACCCCGATTTAGTAACCCCCTCGCCTCGGGAGGGCCGCAGTGCGTGAGTACTCAGTCGACTATATTGCGCAATATTATGCATTCCAGTTGGAAACGGTTCAGGCGGCCCTGACTGTTTACGTTTCGATTCCCCCGATTTAGTAACACGGCGTCCCTATTTAAACTGAAAATCCTGTAAGTTAAGCATAATTTTTTTCTGCCTGTATAATTATTTTCTCAGGGATAAACTTATAAGACAATTAACAATGGATTTGTTCCTATCATTTATCTTAAACATAGACTATACTCTCATTATATTATGCAATACTGAGTTGCTGACCACTGCAAGAGTAGAGCCGAAAGTGAGAGCAGCGTGGGGTAAAAAGAATACGTCCGGTGTAAACTCATCTCGACTTACCACATTTGACCTTGAATTATCACGCTTCTTCCAACCGAGTCGGAAGGCTTAGTGATTATGGCTTTTGCATCATGATCTCAAAAGATTGCAGCAACAACTGGTAAGAAGTAAGTATATGGGATCTATAGACAGTCTCAGCCTATCAAATCCAATTAGACCTGCCCGATAGGAGTGAAAGATCTGTATCTCAGATTGAATTGTTACGCTGGAATCCATTTTAATCCGGTAACCCACTTGCAATACAGTGTAATCCACATATAATCCAGACTAATCCACCTATAATCCAAGGCAATCCACTTATAATTAGGTGCAATCCACGCCTAATCCATTGTAATCCACATATAATCCAGAGTAATCCACCTATAATCCAGCGCAATCCACTTATAATATAGTGAAATCCACACATAATCCACTTGTAATCCAGTATAATCCACATGTAACCGAGGGTAATCTATTTGTAATCCAGAGTAATCGATTTACAATCCAGAGTACTCCACCTATAATGCAAATTAATCCACTTGTAATCCAATGTAATGCACCTATAATCCAGGGCAATCCACTTTCAATCCAACGTAATGCACCTATAATCCAGACCATTCCATTTGTAATTCAGTGTTATCCACATATAACAACGGTAAACCATTTGTAATTCAGGGTAATCCACATATAACCCATGGTAAACCATTTGTAATTCAGGGTAATCAACATATAACCCACGGTAAACCATTTGTTATCCAAGGTAATCGAGATACAATCCAGAATAATTCCCTTGCAATCCAGAGTTATCCACCTATAATCCACTGCAATCCAGTGTCATCCACATATAATCCAGAGTAATCCACTTGTAATAGAGTGCAATCTACCTGTAACCCTCAATGTACCACTTGTAATTCAGGTTCATCCACATATAATCCATTTGTAATCTACTTGTAATCCAGTAAAATGCAGGGCAATCTATATATAACCCAAGACAATCCACTTGTAATCCCTTGTCATTCACATATTACCTTTGTAAACCATTTGTAATCCAATGTAATCCACCTATAATTCAGAGCAATCCACTTATAATGCAGTGTAATCCACCTCTAATCTAGAGTATTCAATTTGTAATCCAATTTAATCCACCTATAATCGAGAGTATTCAATTTGTAATTCATATAGCCAACAGAAAACCATTTCAATTCCAGGGTAATCCACATATAACCCACGGTAACCCATTTGTTATCCAAGGTACTCCAGTGTAATCCACACATAATCCAGGGTAATACACTTGTGATGCAGTGTAATCCACTTGTAGTCCAGTCTTATTCACTCATAACCCAATGTAATCCGTTTACAATTCATAGTGATTCACCTTTAATTCAGGATGACCTACTTGTAATCCAGTGAATCCACGTATAATTCAGCCTAATCCACATATACTCCACGCTAATCCATTTGTAATCCAGTCTGATCCAAATATAACCAAGGGCAATCGATTTGTAATACAGAGTAATCCACATATAATCCAAAGTAATCCACTTGTAATCTAATGTGATGCACCTATAATCCAGAGTATTTCATTTTTATTGAGTGTAATCCATATATAACCAACGGTAAACCTTTTTTAATTCAGGGTAATCCACATATAACCCACGGTAAACAATTTGAAACCATTTCTTATGCAAGGTAATCTACTCATAATCCAGGGTAATCCAATATAATCCACTTATAACTTAGGGCAATCCACTTGTAATTTAGTGCCATCCACTATTACCCATGGTAAGCTATTTGTAATTTAGAGTAGTCCACATGTTATCTAGAATAATTCACTTGTGATCCACTGTTATACGCATATGATCTATGCTAATCCATTTGTAATTCACTCTAATCCGCATATAATTTAGGGTAATCCATTTGTAATTCAGGACAATCCACTTATAATCCAGGATAATCCACATGCGATCCAGTGTAATCCAAGTATTATTCCAAGGCAATCCACTTTTAATCCAGGATAATCCACTTGAAACACAGTCTATTCCACCAATAATCCAGAATAATCCACTTGTTATCCAGGATAATCCACTTGTAATCCAGGATAATCCACTTTTCATCCAGAATAATCCACTTGTAATACAGCATAATCCACGTGTAGTCCAGAATAATCCACTTGCAATCCACAATAATCCACTTGTAATACAGATAATCCACTTGTCATGCAGAATAATTCAGTAATTATAATATTATAATAATTATAATAATTAATAATAATATAATAATAATAATATAATTATAATAATTAATATAGTATTATAATAATTCAGTAATCCATTATAATCCACTTGCAATCCCTTTCATCCACTTGTAATCCAGAATAATCCACTTTTAATCCAGTTAATCCACTTTTAATCCAGATAATCTACTTGTAATCGAAAATAATCCAATTGTAATCCAGGATAATCCACTTTTAATCCAGATAATCCACTTGTAATCCAGAATAATCCACTTGAAACCCGGATAATCCAATTGTAATCGATATAATTCACTTTTAATCCAGATAATCCACTTTCAATAAAGAATAATCCACTTTTAATCCAGAATAATCCACTTGCAATCCGGCTAATCCAAATAGTTTAAAAATCTTCCGTTAAACTTTTTTTTTAAATTTAACTATTCCATGTTTTTGTTAAAAATTAATTTTTTTCAGACGAGAATTTATGTATTTTTTTGAAAATTCGTCTTTTTCGTTAGAAAATTAATTTTCTTGTTTGAAATTTCATGTATTTTGTTGAAAATTCATGTATTTTGTTGAAAA
Source organism: Andricus curvator (assembly GCA_932195095.1). Classification (NCBI taxonomy): domain Eukaryota; kingdom Metazoa; phylum Arthropoda; class Insecta; order Hymenoptera; family Cynipidae; genus Andricus; species Andricus curvator. Next base: position 231,013 of record CAKNYM010051911.1, on the reverse strand, counting down.
TTTGTATTTTTTGGTAAAAAATTAATATCCTTGTTTAAAAATGTATATTTATGGTTAAAAATTGAACAATTTTGTTGAAAAATTTAATAATTTTGTTGAAAATTCGTTTTCTTTTTTTGGCTGAAAAGTAATTTTTCAACTAAAAAGTTAATTATTCCATTTTTGATTGAAAACTGATCTTTTTTAGTTTAATATTAAACTATTTAGTTGAAAATTGTTTTTTTTTTCAACCGAAAATTTAAACTATTCTACTTTTGGTTGAAAATTAATCATTAATCGTTAAAGATTTAACTTTTCTGTTGCAAATTACTTTTTTAACTACAAATTTAACTATTCCATTATTGGTTGAAAATTAACTTTTTTCAGTTCAAAATTAAACAAATTGTTTCAAAATTTTTGTATTTTGAAATTCGTCTCTTTTGGTAAGAAATTTCTCTTCTTCAATGAAAATTGAACCGCTTGGTTAAAAGTTGAACTACTTCGTTCAAAATTCATTATATTAGGTTAAGGTCCATCTTTTTGGTTGAAAATTTAATTAATTTGTCAAAAATATGTTGTTTTTTAATGAAAATTGATTTTTTTATCTTAGAATTTTAATATTCTATTATTGGTTGAAATTTAATGTATTTTTTTGAAAATTCGTTTTTTTATGGTTCAAAATAAATTTTTTCAATTGCAAATTTAACTGTTCCATTTTTGGTTAAAATTTGATCGTTTTTAGTTTAAAACTCAACTATTTGGTTCAAAATTAAAAAATTTTTTTGGTTAGAAATTCAACTGTTTTGTAAAAAGTTGATATTTTTAGTTTAAAAATTCAACTGTTTTTTAGGGAATTTGCCTTTTTGGTTAAAAAATTCATCTCTTTTCGTAGAGTTTTTTATTTTTTTAAATTAAAAATGCAACTGTATTGTTAAAAAATAATTTTTTTGTTGAAGATTAATCATTTTAGTTGACAATTCAACTATTTTGTTGAAAATTGAATTTTGTTGTTACTAATTCAACTATTTTGTTGAAAATTTAATTATTTTGTTAAGAATTCAACTATTTTGTTGAAAATTTAACTATTTTGTTATTAATTCAACTATTTTATTAAAAATTTAACTGTCTTCTAAAAAGTTTTTTTTTGCTTAAAAATTCAACTATTTGGTTCAAAATGTAACTATTTTTTGTTAAATTAAAATCTTTTTTGTTTAAAAATTCCACCACTTAGTTGAAAATTCATCTTTGTGGGTTGAAAATTCAACTATGAGGTGGAAAATTCAATTTTTTTTTATATATGGAAATAATTTCTTATATTTGGTACATTAACAGATTAATTCTTTTGAAAATTTGTTTAAAAATTTCGACAACAATACCATTATATGTTAATTATATTAACAATGTTTTTAACTATTTCGATATTTTCTTAGTTTCGAGTTGAAATGAATTTTATAGAAAAATAATAATAATATTTTTAATAAGTAAAATTAGTTTAATATTTGCTAATTTATACATAAATAAATTTATATTAATTCTTATATTTATTTATATTTATTTTTAATAATTATTGAAAAATAAATGATGCGTGTTTCTGTGGCAGGAACCTCTGCAAACCACAGCCACAGGAAATAATAATTCAATTATGAGTTATGAGTAACTACTGTGCGATTTAATGGTGGGCTATTCATTACATAATTAGAGGTCGTAATGCGAAATTAACATGTGGTTTTGACACTTTTCATTCTTTGGCTTTCTTAGCTTTAATCTGTTCTTTAATTTTATATACTACAATTATATAATATAATTTTTAATTATATTATTATTATATTATTATATAATTATACAATTATATAATACAATATTCAATAAAATTAATCTTCTATTTGTTTAATTATCAACAAACACTAGCGTTACATGATAATAAATAACAAATTTATTTATTTATACCAAAAGTTAAAAAATCGCGAATAAATTGCAATGATGATGAAAATTAACTTCAGTGTTTATTTAAACTATTCTTCTTTAGTTTATAAATTATAAAAATTCCTATTTATTTACTTTTTATTTTATTTATTTTTGGCTGAAAGTTAATTTTTGTTGGATAAAAAGTCGACTATTCTGTGATTGGTTGAGAATTCATTTTTTTCATTAACATTTTTATTATTTAGTTGAAACGTTAATTATTTTTTGAAAATTCAACAATTCAGTTGAAAACTAATTTTTGTGTGGAAAAACTCATCTCTTTTGGTAGCAATTTTATCTTTCTTGATTAAAACTGCTTTTTTTTGTAGAAAATTTGTCTTTTTGGATGAAAAATTCAACTGTTCTGATAGAAAATTTAATTATTTGGTTGAAAATTTAACTACGTGTTTGAAAATCGAACTGCTTTGTTAAAGATTTATCTTTTTGGTTAAAAATTTAACTAATTTGTTTAATTTTTTTGTTGTAAAAAATTAATTTTTTACAGAAAACTTTAACTATTCCATTCTTTGTTCAAAAATCATATTTTTTAGTTGAAAATTCCACTATTTGGTAGAAAATTAAATTTCTTGTCGAAAGTTCATATTTTGTGTTAAAAATTCGACTTATTTGTTGAAAATTTGTCTTTTTGGCTTGAAAATTCAACAAATTGTTTGAAATTTTATTTCTTTCTTGACTGAAAAATCCTTTTTTTGTGGAAAATTCGTCTTTTTAGTTTGAAAATTCATTTTTTTGTTTAATAATGCAACTATTTGGTTAAAAAATAATTTTTTCTTGGCTGGAAATTCGACTAATTTTCTGAACATTCTTTTTTTTACACATTATTTTTTTTTTTGTCGAAGATTCACATGTTAGTAAAAAAATCATTTATTTGGTTGAGAATTGAAATATTTTGTTAAAAAATTGTTGTGGTTATTAAAAATTCAACTGCTTTGTAGAAAATTTGTTAACAATTTAGTTCTTGGATCGAAATTGTTGAAACTTTTTTTTTTAAATTAATAATTTTAAACTCAAAATTTAACTTTCCGTTCTCTTATTGAAAATTTATATTTTCTTGTTGAAAATTCAAATAGTGTTCGAAAATTCATCTTTTTCAGTAGAAAATTAATCTTCTTGGTTGAAAATTGAATTAATTCGTTAAAAATTAATTTTTGTTGTTGAAGATTTATGATTTTAGTTGAAAATTCATTTCTTGGGTTGAAATTGTAAAAAACTCGTTTTTTTGTTGAAAAATTAATTTTTTCTGGCTGAAAATTTAACTCGTTTATTTTTTATTGAAAATTTATATTTTCTAGTTGAAAATCCAACTATTGTTCAAATAATATTTTTTTAGTAGGAAATTAATCTTCTAGGTTTAAAATTTATCGTTTTAATTCAAAACTTACCTGTTTATTTGAAAATTAATCCGTTTTCATTGAAAATTCAACTATTTAGTTCAAGTTGAACTACCTGGTTAAAAATAATTTTTGTGATTGAAAATTCAACTACTCGGTTCAAAAATGAATTACTTAGTTAAAAAATAATTTTTTTCGTAGAAGATTTATCATTTTATTTGAAAATTCATTTCTTTCATTGAAATTGTTGAAAAATCGTTGATTTTTCGTTGGAAAATTAATTTTTTTTTAACTAAAAATTAAATTTTTTATTTTGTATTGAAAATTTATATTTTCTAGTTGAAAATCCAACTATTGTTCAAAACTTAATCTTTTTTAGTAAAGAATTGATATTCTAGGCTGAAAATTCATCTTTTTAATTCAAAACTTAATTGTTCCTTTGAAAATTTATCTGTTCTGATTGAAATTGATTTTTTGTGGATGCAAATTCAACTATTTGGTTAAAAATTGAATTACTATGTTAAAAATTCATTCTTTTGTTGGAAGATTTATGATTTTAGTTAAAAATTCATTTCTTGTGTTGAAAATGTTGAAAATTCGTTGTTTTTTAATTATAAAATTAATGTTTTTTAATGAAAATTCAACTTTTCCCGTTTTTATTGTAAATTTATATTTTCTAATTGAAAATCCAACTATTTTTCGAAAATTCATCTTCTTTAGTAGAATATTAATCTTTTAGGTTTAAAAGTAATCTTTTTAGTTCAAAATTTAACTGTTTCGTTAAAAATTAATCTTTTTTGGTTGAAAATTCAACTAATTGTTTGAAAATTGAATCACTTTGTTAAAAATTTATTTTTTTGGTTGAAGTTTTCTGATTTTAGTTAAAAATTCATTTCTTGTGTTGAAATTGTTAAAAATTCGTTGTTTTTTGTAGTTGGAAAATTCATTTTTTAAACTGAAAATTGAACCTTTTCATTTTTTATTGAAAATTTATATATTCTAGTTGAAAATCCAACTACTGATCGAAAATTCATCTTTATTAGTATAGTTGAAAATTCAGTTATTGTTCAAGAATTCATCTTTTTCAGTAAAAAATTGATGTTCCAGGTTGAAAATTGATCTTTTTAATTCAAAATTCAACTGTTTAGTTGCAAATTAATCTGTTTGGATTGAAAATTCAACTATCCAGTTGAAAGATAACTGCCTTTTTAAAAATTCATTTTTCTCGTTCGAGATTCATCTCTTTGATGGGAAATTCAACTGTTTTCTTGAAAATACGTTTTTTTTTGTTATAAATCAATTTTTTAAACTGAAAATTTAACTTTCCATTTTATTTTGGAAACTATTCCTTCTTAGTGAATAATGCAACTATTCGGTTGAAAATTCAATCTTATGATATATCAATGATCTCTCAATTTGGGAAAACTGATACCTCAAGCTTCTCAAATAAAGATCAGCAGATCACAACAAAAAATGAACACAAAATGCATTTGTTTATACTAATTGTTTAAATAATGAATAATTGTTGTCGATTTGCGACGTATTATAGCAAAGAGTTATCGGAAAGACATTCTTAGTTGATTTCGTGAACAAAAATTGAGCCTATTCATTGAAAAATCGCCAAACTGTGAATTTGTTTATGAAAATTGTTTGAATAATGAATAATTGAACCGCTGGCGATCAAAAGGGGATACGCCCGAAACGCCGTCGTTTTAGTTGGCCCCTTGGTCATATTTTTTT
>CAKNYM010051911.1:172341-219635 GCA_932195095.1 Andricus curvator | reverse complement strand
ATTTGCAAATAATCATAGTAAAGAGTCATCAGAAAGACATACCGAGTGGATTCCGTAAACAAAAATTAAGCCTTTTGATTGAAAAATCGCCAAACTCTCAATTTGTTTATATTAATTGTTTAAAAAATCACCAAAAAGCATCTATTCTCAATTAATATAAATTTTACTTTTAAATTTTACTAACATTCTTGAAAAAAAGTCCGAAATTTGAAAAACCTTAGGCCCTGCAACAATGTTGACATTTTTTAATAACAAATAAGACATTAAAATAAAAATCTTTTGAATCCGTCCTTGTTGAAAAAAAAGACAATGAGAAAAAGCAGTGGTAGAAACAGGTACAGGTGGAAATAGATGAAAAAACAAGCGGCCTTCGCAGAGGGCTTCGTATCGCAGCTGTGACTTTGTACTTACCTGTTGCCGGTGTTTGCTGGTGGTGGAGGAGGGTGCGGAAGAGAGGGGGAGAGGGGCAAGAGGGCCACAGGTGCATCGCACTCGCACGCCCTCCTTTATTACTATACACATTCTCTCCTTCCTCCTTCCTCCTTCCTCCTTATTCCACCAACTCCACCACCTTAGAGCCTATCTGAGCCTATCCTATCCGCGCTTCGTCCTCTCAACTCTAACCAACTCGTTTAGTCATTCCACCGCGAGGAAGAAGCATTCCCCCAGAACTTGATCAGAAACGCGATGTGATACCTGCAACAATGCCGGTTTCACTTGTCCCTAAAGGCTTCCCAACATAATCATCATTACCATGAATTAACATTTTTTCCCCAAGTTTTGTTTTTTCATTTCCAAGTTCCATCTCTCCGTTTATGTCTCGACGTTCTGGAAAAGACGGAAGTTCGTCAGGACAAGTTCAAGTTCATTTTTAAAAGTTCAAGTTCATTTTTAAAAAGTTCATGTTTAACCGACAACTCTGATGCGTCCCCGAGATACCTTTTATCTGAAGTTGGATAAAAACGTTGCAAATTGACAACTGAAATTTTTCGACGACGAATTTGCATCCGCCTCGTGATAAAAATTATCTGCCGTCGGATAATTTCCAATTTGCAGCGCTTTTATCCAACTTTGGATAAAAAGTATCTCGGGGATGAACTGTGTAAGTGCGTTCATCTCAAGATTTTTTACCGCAGCGGATCTTCATTTGAGTGTTTTTTTTTCAGTGAGTGATTCAATTTCAGTGCGCGAAGTGGTAATTTAGAGACGGAAATTAACAGTGAATAGTGCATAACTCAGAAGATCATTAAAGTGCTGGAATTAACTGAGAAGGAAGATATGAACGTTTTAATGTTCCTTTTAATACAAGTGTCATTTAAACACCGGTTGGAGAACATAGTTGGAAATACGAGACTATGCTTATAAATGAGTGGGGAAAATATATAAACAATCTAAACAATATAAACAATCTAAACAATATAAACAATATAAAAAGTGTCATCAATACTAAATCATACACAAAACTATAAACGTGTGGCTGTGTTACCCCATGCAAGAAGGCAAATGGGACCCAGAGTTAATAGTGAACATTTTTTGTTTTTGCAGCAAAGATGAAACATCTTTGGCCGTTGGTGGTGTGGATACTTTTTTCTGCGTATCCAGTGAGTATCAATTTTGCACTATACTAGATCTTAACCATTTTTATGGCGCGTAACGGTTCCAATTTGAAATTCCAAGTTCGTTACAGAGGGAGACGTCCCTCTGAAATTGACCACTTCCGCGACCACGAGCGAATCTGCTCTTTGATTTCACGGTACAAAGAACAGGAGAAACAACTTTCTTTGCATATTATATTATATGTTGCCTTTTTTTTTTGCAAAAATTTTATCTTAACTTATAGCTATACTATAGTCGGAAATTATCTACGCGGCTAGCGCGAACGGTACCAAAAATCACTAATGATACACACGGTAAGTCGGTGGGAAATAAAGCTAGGTAATTTTTTTAATTCGGTTCTAAGGATTATGAAATTGTACGTAGAATGACCCCCAGCAGAGGTATTTCTGACTTTTAAAAGAGGATATATGATGTCAAAAGTTTTTTTTTTTTTTTTTAATTAAAGAATTTATCGTATTCTCTACTTCGATTTTAACTGTAAAAGCTGAAAGTTGTAGCAAAAGTTTAAAATTTTGAGGACTTAATCTTATTTTCAATTTAAGCCCAAAAAACTTAAGAAATCTTTACGGATTGCCGAGATATGACTAAAAATATTCAAGCGTGTCTGCGCTGAATTACAGTCGGCAATCACCGCTGCAGCGCACAGTAGGGCCAAAAAGTACCCGTGGACAAATCAATTTTTAGCCTACACAATTCATCCGATTTGAACTTTTTTTTTAAATAAAAGCTTTTTAAACTTTGGAAAAGATTTGCTCAATTAGATTTTTTTTTAAATTGTTTCAAAATTTGCTATTTAACAACAAAGTTGAATTTTTTTTTAACTTTTCCCGAATGCCGTTTCTTTTGCGACATACAGATTGATAAAAGATCTTAAAACAGTGTTACAACTATATGGAAATAATTTCCAGTTGGGTAAAATAATTTCAAAACATATTTATTGTGTTATAAACAAATTAATGAAGAAAAGTCATTTTTTGGGATTAGCAATGTTTAGCTCATTGAAATTAATAGATTTTGTATAAAATGTGAGAGAAATGAATGATTTATTACCATTAATTGAGAGTAGATGCTTTTTGGTAATTGTTTAAACAATTAATATAAACAAATTCACAGTTTGGCGATTTTTCAACAAATAGGCTCAACTTTTGTTCACGGAATTAAGCACTGCTTTTTAATGCTACGTGAGTTCATTGGATTGAGAAACAATCGAAGTTGTCAATCGGCAAAAAATCGACACAAAATGTATTTGTTTATCATAATTGTTTACATAATGAAGGATTGTTGTCAATTTGCAAAGTATCATAGCAAAGAGTTTTCGGAAAGATATTCTTGATTGATTCCGTATACAAGAATTTAGCTTATTCATTGTAACTGTAAATTTGTTTATAAAAATAGTTTAAATGATGAATAATTATTCATTATTTAAACAATTATTATAAACAAATTTACAAATTTCATTGTTGTCAATTTGTAAAGTATTATAGCAAAGGGTAATCGGAAAGACATTCTTAGTTGATTCCGTATACAAAAATTGAGTCTATTTATTGTAACTGTGAATTTGCTTATAAACATTGCATAAATAATGAATAATTGTTGTCAATTCGCTGAGTGTCATAGCAAAGAGTCGTCGGAAAGACATCCCTAGTTGATTCCGTAAACAAAAATTGAGCCTATTTATCGAAAAATCGCCAAACTGTGAATTTGTTTATAAAAGTTGTTTAGATAATGAATAATTATTGTCAATTTGCAAATAATCATAGTGAAGAGTCATCAGAAAGACATACCTAGTTGATTCCGTATATAAAAATTGAAGCCATTCATTGTAACTGTGAATTTGTTCATAAAAATTGCTTAAATAATGAGTAATTGGTGTCAATTTGTAAAATATAATAGGAAAAAGTCATTGGAAAGACATCCCTAGTTCATTACGTAAACAAAAATTGAGTCTATTAATTGAAAAATCGCCATGCAAGGAAGGGTTTCGTAGCCTATTGAGACGTTAATTTAAGTCATAACAGAATCTTAAAACAGAATATTTTTTTATTTTGTAAAACAAATTTGTTGAAAACAAATTTAATTAAAAAAATTTGTTTGAAAAAAAGTATGTAAAACAATTTATAAAAAAGAAATTTTGGAAACAATTTTTTGAAAAAAAAAATTTGTGAAAAAAATTGAGGAAAAAAATGTTTGAAAATGAATTTTATGAAAAAAAATGTTTGAAAAATAATTGTTTTAGTCATCGGAAAGACATCCCTAGGTGATTCCGTAAACAAAAATTGAGCCTATTCATTGAAAAATCGCCATTCAAGGAAGGGTTTCGTAGCCTATTGAGACGTTAATTTAAGTCATAACAGAATCTTTAAACAGAATATTTTTTGCTTTTGTAAAAAAAATTTGTTGAAAACAAAATTTGACTGAAATTTTTTTTTTTTTTTAAAAAGTATGTACAAAAATTGATGAAAAAAAAATTTTGGAAAAAAATTCAGGAAAAAAATGTTTGAAAATGAATTTTATGAAAAAAAAATTATTTGAGTCATCGGAAAGACATCCCTAGTTGATTCCCCGAACAAAAATTGAGCCTATTCATTGAAAAATCGCCATACAAGGAAGGGTTTCGTAGCCTATTGAGACCTTAATTTAAGTCATAACAGAATCTTATAACAGAATATTTGTTGATGTTGTAAAATAAATTTGTTGAAAAAAAAATTTGAATAGAAACAAATTTTTTGAAAAAATATGTACAAAAATTTATGAAAAAGAAATTTTGGAAAAAAATGTGAAAAAAATTGAGGAAAAAAATGTTTGAAAATGAATGTTATGAAAAAAAAATTATTTGAGTCATCGGAAAGACATCCCTAGTTGATTCCCCGAACAAAAATTGAGCCTATTCATTGAAAAATCGCCATACAAGGAAGGGTTTCATAGCCTATTGAGACTTTAATTTAATTCATAACAGAATCTTAAAACAGAATATTTTTTGATTTTGAAAAAAAAAATTGTTGAAAAATAAATTTGAATAGAAACAAATTTTTAAAAAAAGTATGTACAAAAATTTATGAAAAAGAAATTTTCGAAAAAAAATTTTGAAAAAAATTTTGTGAAAAAATGAGGAAAAAAATGTTTGAAAATGAATTTTATGAAAAAAATGTTCGAAAAAAAATTATTTGAGTATCGGAAAGACATCCCTAGTTGATTCCGTGAACAAAAATGGAGCCTATTCATTGAAAAATCGCCATACAAGGAAGGGTTTCATAGCCTATTGAGACGTTAATTTAAGTCATAACAGAATCTCAAAACAGAATATTTTTTGACTTTGTAAAACAAATTTGTTGAAAAAAAAAGTCATAAAAGTTATATGAAAATAAAAATTTTGGAAAAAAATTGTTTGAACAATTACCAAAAAGCATCTATTCTTAATTAATGGTAATGGAACATTCATTTCTCTCACAATTTATACAAAATCAATTAATTTTAATGAGCTAAACATTGCCCATCCCAAAAAATGTCTTTTCTTCATTTATTTATTTATAACACAATAACAATTTTTTTTAATTATTCTAACCAACTGTAAATTGTTCCCATATAGTTGTAACACTGTTTTAAGATCTTCTTTGATCAATCTGAATGTCTTAAAACAAATGGCACTTGGGAAAAGTTTAAAAAAAAATTTCAACTTCGTTGTTAAATAACAAACTCTCAAACAATTTTATAAAAAATCTAATCACACAAATCTTTTCAAAATTCAAAAAACTTTTATTTGAAAAAAAACTGTTTAAATCGGGTGAATAGTGAATTCTTAACTGATTTTTAAATTTTTTTTAGCAGTGACCAGCAATAGTTGCATAACAGCGCTTATGGATTAGATTTTTTGATTTTCATCATTTTGTATTTTTATATCAATAAACAAAGAGCGAAATTGAGGCATTTTTTAATTATTATTTTTTATCTTGAAATAAATAAATTAATTAATCCGATTCTCGATGAAAATGAATGTCAAAGTATCTAAATGTATGTATGTATACCATTAAGCCATTTCCCTTTCGGGGTAGGCGTGACACTACCCGATTCGGGTAGTGTTTCTAGGTTGATAACTTGTAGTAAATAACTACAAGTGTGGGCTCACCACACCCACGATGTGCCAACAGCACTCAGTTTTCTCGAATGGTCACCCATCCAAGTGCTAACCGCGCCCAACGCTGCTTAACTTCAGTGATCTGACGAGAACTGGTTTTTTCAGCGTGGTATGGCTGTTGGCCATACCAAATAATATAAATAATTAACTGGATATTTAATCTAATTGTTATAAATAAATTATATTAACAAAATGTCAACATCGTGGAAATTTTGCTTGCAAAGTTTATTTGTAATTTGAAATTGCTTGATTTTATCGACAGAATCATATTTGATCATGAAAGTTTGTTGTCTGGTATAATTTGTTTATTTTATAAACAAATTATATAAACAAATGCATAGTTTAGGCATTTATTGGCAGAAATTAATCGTTTTTCTTTCTTAGTACCTTCAAATTACATTAGTGGTAATATTTAGTGATAAAGATTGGTCATTCGATATTATTTGTTTATTTTATAAACAAATTTTATAAACAAAAGCATAGTTTGGTCACTTATAGACAGAAATTAATCGTTTTTTCTCCAATCGTCTTTAAATTACATAAGTAGTTATGTTTAGTGACGAAGAATTATCAATCGATATTATTTGTTTATTTTATAAGCAAATTTTATAAACAAATGCATAGTTTGGCAATTTATGGGCAGAAAGTAATTGTTTTTCATTCTTAACGCCTTTAAATTATATAAGTGGTGGTGTTTAGTTATGAATAATTGTCATTCGATATTATTTGTCTATTTTATAAACAAATTTTATAAACAAATGCATAGTTTGTCCATTTATAAACTTAAAAAACAGAAAAGCAGTTTACTTGATTACTTTCTGCCAATAAATGCCTAAACTATGCATTTGTTCATATAATTTGTTTATAAAATAAACAAATTATACCACACAACAAATTTTCATGATCAAATATGATCCTGTCGATAAAATCAAGCAATTTCAATTTACAAATATACTTTGTAAGCAAAATTTCTACAATGTTGACATTTTGTTATTATAATTTGTTTATAACAATTAGATTCGGTATCCTGTTAATTATTTATATTCTTTAGATACTTTGACATTCATTTTCATCAAGAATGGGATCAATTAAGTTATTTATTTAGGGATAAAAAATAATAATTAAAAAATTTCTCATTTTCGCTCTTTGTTTATTTATACCAAAAATAGAAAATGATAAGAATTGAAAAATCTAATTTATAGGCCATAGACCATAGATCCATGAAAGATGCCAAAAAAAGAATATCTTTATTTTTGTATATCTTTTTGTGAAAAATTAAATTAAATGTTTTATTGTTATAAACAAATCCAAATTACCAGTTGTTTATAAAAAATTGGACATTTGTTCCCCTAAAATAAAAAATATTTTTGCAATTATTCCACATTTTTTCTGGAGAGAAATGCGAAAATATATACTTAGTAGTTATAAACAATTGATATTTTTTTAACAAATTCAGTGTTTTTATATCTGGAAAAAAGATTTCTGGAATATTGTTTTCAAAAAAAAGGTGAATTTTTTTATAAACAATTGATATTTCTTAAACAAATTCAATGTTTTTATATTTGAAAGAGATTTTTCGAATTTACGTTTTCAAACAAAAATTTCAACGTAAGAATCATGTTGTAACATTAAATTTTCATTGTTAATAACTTTTGCAAAATATTGTTGTTTGCGATCGAAAAGTGGGGAAATTTTTTCGAACATAAGGGCTATTAAAAATTCATCTTACAGCTAAAAAAACGAATGTGCTAAAAAACGCATTTTCTGTATCTAAGAATATCCAATAAATCAAATTGTTTATTATAATTGTTTATGACAAATTAGACATGTTATTGTTTGTCTGTGAATCCTGTTGAAATATTTTTTTAGTTGTGAAAATAGATTCTGCAAAAAAAGACATTTTCTATATCTAAGAGCGCTTATTTAATGCATTTGTTTATCAGAATTGTTTATGACAATTTAGAATGCTACGAATGTCATGAGCGTAAACTAAACATTCTGATAATAAAAAAGCCTTTCCTGTATTTAGTAGCGTCTATTTAATGAATTTGTTTATCAGAATTGTTTATAGCAATAAAAAAAATGTTGTTTAGTCTCAATAAGTTAACTGAATTATCATTTTTGACAGAGTAAATAGTTGCGCTGGAAAAACGAATTTTCGTTATCCAAAAGCGTGAATTTAATGATTTTGTTTATAATAATTGTTTACAACAACCAAAACTGTAATCTTTCTGTATTTTTTTGAAACTTTGTTACGTTTAAAATAACGTATTCGAGATTCAAACTTCAAATGGTCCTTATCCAGTGGCAATTGTCTAGTATTCAATTTTTTCATCAATTTGTTTATAACATTGAATAAAGTTACCTTTTTCAAAAAATATATCAATGACTGAGGTAAATCAGGTAGTGGAAATTGAAAAAATTATGGTTTTTGGCTATTTAACTTAAATAAGAAATTTAAATTTTAAAAAAATCTGCTCGAAAAAGTTCTTTAGAATTTATTGAGCTTTATTTTTTTAATGGCGAAACCGGACATGGATCATTCGACGTAGACTTTTATAATCTTCTCAACCATTCTTTAAAAAAATATCTGGCTTCGCTTCAGACGGAATTATCCTGTTTCAAGTTCTTTAGTGATTTTGAGTATCGCAAGCGCTAGGCGTGTAGATAATTTCCGACTGTAGTATACATAATAATTGTCAAATAAAAACAGAAAACCCGTTCCAGATTGCTATTATATATCAATATAAATTACTCTCCAGTCTCTAAAAGTTGTCGATCAACATTATTACGTTCACCTTAAACGTGATCTTTTCTTTCACTTCTAAACCAAATTGTTAATACCACAGGCCGATTCACACAATGGATTCGGCCATGGATTGAGGAGAGAAGTGTTCTTTCTAAATCTGGAGGACGGATACTTTGGCTGCCAAATCAACCAATCGACAGACATCCTACAGCTTTTAGAGCTGTCGAAACTCTGTGACAACCATGTAGATTGTTTTCAAGGAACAGATGAGCAGCGTACTAGGCTAAAGTGTACAGGTAAGAGAAAGCACGACTATTTGCCCAGACAGTCTTAACAAATGACCTGAAATCGAGATGAACTGATCCAAACGAGGTAGTTTAGCCGTTATGCTCTTATTGAATCACCTTAGAATGTTTCCAACATACATTTTCTTAAGTCTTGAGCAATCGTAACTTCCATTCCATTCAGACTTCATGACTCATTTCACTCACTATTCATTCCCAAATTGTTCAAAGAGATTAGCATCTCAATGTCTTCTTCATTCCTAGGTACCAATTTCGTGAACATTTTTCAATTTCAGACGACTGTACCAAAGAAGATGGAACCCCGTGTTCAAACGGAGTTTGCCTCGACTCAGTCTGTCACTGCAACGATGGCTTCGGAGGCTGCAATTGCCAAGTTCCAGGTTGGTACCAATGCCTGCGTTGCTTTGTGTATTGCAAGAAACAGAAATTGCTAACCGATCATTATAGAGTTCAGAAAGACCCGTGGCGCACCACAAATCGGTCAAGACCTTGATATTAAAGTTCCGTTCAGAGGTTTAAGTTCACTGTTAACTGTTTATTCATGTTCATGTTTTGCAGATGAGAACGAGTGCAAGTACAGACCCTGTGATATTTTTGCCCACTGTACGAATACTCTTGGCAGCTATCAATGTTCCTGTTTTCCTGGTTATCGCGGAGACGGATTCCATTGTGAAGGTACTAACTTCTTAATCAATTAAATTGTTCTCTCTTTTACTGGATTATGTGCAACAGAATATTCTATCACTGAATCGCTCAAAAACTTGGGTATTTTGTTTGATGTGAATCTTTTACATCAATAATATTTTCAATTACAGATATAGATGAGTGTGAAAATCCAGCCCTTGCTGCACGGTGCGTCGAAAATGCCGAGTGCTGTAATTTGCCTTCGAATTTCCTATGCAAATGCAAACCGGGATTCACTGGCGACGGAGAAGTTCACTGCGAAGATGTGGACGAATGTGCGATACATGGTGCATGCGGAGAAAATACTCTGTGTCAGAATACACCTGGAAATTTCACGTGCGCGTGTCAGCATGGATTCACGGGAGACCCGTACAAAATTGTAAGTTCAAGTTCAAGTTCAATCAATTTGAAGGCAGTTTTCAATCCTTCTCAATAATAAAAATAATGTTGTTTACAGTGTACCGACATAAACGAATGTAACTACGACGGTGCTTGTGGAAGAGGTGCTTTGTGCATAAATTTGCCTGGTGCACACAAATGCGAGTGCCCTGAAGGATACGATGGAAACCCAGAAGATGAGTGTAGGGACATGGACGAATGTCTTCGAAGCCCCTGCGGACGATCGGCCTTATGTACGAATATGGATGGCAGTTTTCGTTGTGCTTGCCCTCAAGGAATGGATGGAGACCCAATGTTAGGCTGTCATGGTAAGTCATACTTTCAAATGATAGAATCTTGATTTATACCTAAGGCTGTACATAGTTTACTTCATGCTACGCTCATAAAGCAAAGGAAGTCGTTAATCTCGTTAATCATTACTAAAAGAGAATAACCAATAAAAGATAAATAATTATTTCCTGAAGCAGCATCTGATCATCTAAACAAAGCAAAGCATCAAACACTATTATTATCAAACACTATAATTATTAATTAGATTCGAATTTGCTATTCTCCAAATAATTATTATTCTCTTGATATTGCTTTGTTTAACTTCATTCACAAAATAAGAGAAACAAATTTAAAAATTAAATAGTAAGGAATAGTGACATTACAACTAACCACGCTAACAGATATAAACGAATGCGAGGGCAATCCCTGCGGTGCGGACTCGGAGTGTGTAAACAAGGAAGGTAGCTTCGAGTGCAGATGTCGATTGGGATACCAAATGGATTCCATCCACGGCTGTATCGATGTAAACGAATGTGCTCAGAGAAATCCCTGCGCTACTAATGCCAAATGTATCAACGCGCCAGGAACATTTAAGTGCATATGCCCTCAAGGCTTTGTCGGCCAGGGGCTCACCCTTTGCGAAAGTCAGTTTCCTTTTAAATAAGCTTACTTTCAATCCTTGAACGCAATCTTTTAAAATTATTCTGAAGTTATTTTGGAATTCCACAAGTTATCTTCTAAGATAGTTCCATCAAGTCACAGTAAAAGCCATCTGATGTTTCATCAATTTCGAAGATTGTGTTCAAGGGCTGATCCTATTCCTTCTTAATATTACCTAATAATTAACAGTCTGCTAACTTAATCAAAATATTAACAGATGTTAACGAATGTGAGAAAAATCCCTGTGGAGAAAATGCGGAGTGCACAGACACAAACGGCAGTTTCATTTGTAGCTGCAAGGCGGATTACACTGGTGACCCGTTTAAGGGATGCATTGGTTAGAACTTTACATACCCATTTTAAACATTGCTTTCATTTCTCATTCTAATATCATCTAAGATTCTCAATCTGATTCTTCTACCTGAAGGAAATGTTAGTTTCTGTTTGCTAACTTTTATTTATTTCATTCCAATTCATAGATATCGACGAGTGCACTGCATTGGAGAATCCATGTGGAACCCATGCCATTTGTAAAAATACAGTTCCTGGATATACCTGTCTCTGTCCTCCTGGGTTTAGTGCAAATCCTAGTCCATCTGTTGCTTGTGATCAGGTATAGCATACTTTTTCACTTGATATGTTAAATCTTACATTCGTTTTTCAAACAATGAGTCCGAGTTGATGAAACCAATAATTATTATTTTATATCATGTGTTTGTTTTGTTACAATGATTCAGATATTTTTTACTTATAATTTTTCTGTTCTTAAGACTGATGTTGCGACACTCTGTAAATCGAACTTCGACTGCGTCAACAACGCAGAGTGCATTGAAGGTCAATGTTTCTGTAAAGATGGGTTTAAAGCACTTGGTGCTGAATGTGCAGATGTAGACGAATGCTTGAAAAATCCTTGTGGACCAAATTCTGTTTGCACTAATACAAGAGGGCACTTCCGCTGCGATTGCGAAACAGGCTTTATTGGAACACCACCGCACGCACCTTGCAAAGGTAAAGAACAATTCTACTCAGTTTTTTCCACTTTTCATATAAATGAACCTCAATTTGGTATTATCTTAATCCTCTCCAATCTTGATAATTTCATAGCTCCATGCGACGAAGTAACTTGTGGCGAACATGCATTCTGTAAAGCTGATGGTCACGAAGCCTATTGTATTTGCGAAGATGGCTGGACATTTAATCCTAATGATATTGCAGCTGGATGCGTCGGTAAGATACCTTTGCAGTTTTATATCTACGAGTAAAATTTCTATTACGAAGTATTTATTACTTCTAATTTTACTAATATTATTTCTCTCACAGACATCAATGAATGTGATGCAGTAAACGGTCCATCTGGCCGGTGTGGTAAAAATGCAATTTGTACCAATTCTCCAGGCGGATTCAGTTGTCAGTGCAAGCAAGGATACTCTGGAAATGCTTTTAAACAATGTTTAGGTAACTTGCAGTATTCCTTTGTCAAATTATCCTTCTCAAAAATTAGAAAAGAAAATTAAAAAATCACTTTGTTTTCTCTAACAGATATTGACGAATGTTCTCGACCAGATGCATGTGGACATGGAGCCACATGCTCAAATAAAGAAGGCTCTTACACTTGTTCCTGTCCACCAGAAACTATTCCAGATCCAGATCCGTACATCAAATGTGTTGGAATTGTTACTTGTGAGGCCGACAATGACTGCCCTGGTAATGCCATATGTGATCCACAGAAACGTTGTCTGTGTCCAGAGCCCAACGTTGGAAACGATTGCAGACGTGAGTTACATTCGAACTTGTATTATTTGATTATTGTGTAAACTTCAGTTATGAGCGTATTATGAAATTCTATTTTTTGGACTCTGTAGATCCTTGTGAAGACCTATCATGTGGACCTAATGCTCATTGTATGTTACTAAATGACGTCGCTAGTTGTTTGTGTAGCAATGGTTATACAGGAAAACCAGGCGTCAAAGGTGGATGCAAAGATATTGACGAATGCGCTGTAAATCCATGCCCACCGGGTGCTATTTGTAATAATGAACCAGGAAGCTTTTCGTGTCAGTGTCCGAGCGGAATGACTGGAGATCCTTACAGCGGTGGATGTGAAAAATCACTATTACCCCATGTTTGTGGTCCTAACACACCTTGTCCAGTTGGAGAACAGTGTATTAAAGATGAATTTGTCGGAAGTAGTGTATGCATCTGCCAAAGAGGATACACTCGTGATGCAGAGACTCAGAAGTGTAGAGACATCAATGAGTGCTTGGAACTTAGAGACAAGCCTGCTTGTGGAGTCAACGCTATCTGTAAAAATCTACCTGGGAGTTACGAATGCCAATGTCCATCTGGATTCAATGGGAACCCGTTTTCGCTTTGTGAAGGTATATTCAATTACCATTAATTATCTTAGTTAATAAGACCGTGAGTACATACAAAAGAGTTAATTTATAAAGCCTCTTTAGCTGAACAAGCATTTTGCACCTCCAAAAAAGTTGAACTTTAAAACCATCTATAAAGTGTGATAATTTACGTACCGATAAACTATACCATCAAGCTGACAAATCATGTTAATTATTTATAGAATGTAACAGCATCGAGTGCCAATGTCAACCACCTTACAAAATCGTGAATGGCAAGTGCATGTTGGCTGGTTGTTCTAAGGGTGAAACTTGTCCCGCTGGTGCTGAGTGTATTACGATCGCGGGAGGCGTCAGTTATTGTGCGTGCCCTAAAGGTTACAGCACTAAACCCGATGGATCTTGTGATGGTTAGTACATCGTTATAGAATGGATTCTATATTTTATAATAAATTATTGATCCGTTCCTCTTTATAATGATTGATTAATTTAATCTGATTTCTCATAATTCTTTGTCTTCTTGCAGACATTAACGAGTGTATTGAAGGCCATCAAGTGTGTGGATACGGTGCTGAATGCATAAACTTACCTGGTTCTCATCAATGTGTTTGTCCACGAGGATATGGTGGTGACCCGTATAATGGTCTCTGTGCCCCTGCTCAAAAACGATGTACGAACGATAACGAATGTAAAGCTAACGAAAAGTGTGTACAACCTGGTGAATGTGTCTGTCCACCACCGTTTTACACTGACCCTCTCGACGGAAATCTCTGTAAAAGTAAGTTTCAAAATCAAAAGTTAAGATAGAATATTTTCAAGTGGTAGGAACAGTAAAGCTGATAAGCACAATATTCTTTACAGATCCTTGTGACCGGTTCCCATGTGGACTCAACGCAAAATGTACCCCTAGTGATCCACCGAGGTGTATGTGTGAAGCAGGATATGAAGGAGATCCGCAACATGGTTGTGTGGATGTCAACGAATGTAACAACAATCCTTGTGGTCGTGGAGCCTACTGTTTCAATATTAAGGGCGGTCATGTTTGTGAATGTCCTAGAGGCATGTCCGGTGATCCATATGGAGCCGGATGCTCTGGTGCAGCAGTAGCCAAACAAGAATGTTCCGCAAACGACCACTGTGAGAATTATTTAGCGTGCGTTCAAGGCAGCTGTGTCAACCCCTGTGACAATGTACCGTGTGGGCCAAATGCCTATTGTGAACCTGATAAACACGCTCCCTGGTGCCGTTGTGTTGTTGGATTTACGGAAGGCAAAAACAACGAATGTGTTTCTCGTAAGTATCCCTCTATATTATAAAAAGATATCGCCGCCGCCACTGCTGTTTCAGGAATTCTGAGGGTGCTCTCTCGAGCAGGCCTACAGGGCCTTCAAAAATACTTCAGATCCTCCCGCGAGGACTTTAGAAGCTTTTACATTTATCTTAATTATTATATTTTATTTTACTTCGATCCATTTAAGATACTGCACTAAATCATTATAGAATATTTATCCGTTTTAAATCGGCTATAAAAAGAAAATACATACATTGCAACACTTATTCATAAAGTTTTGCCAAAACAAATTGCAATTCATTTATAAAGTCTTATATTTTTATTACACATTTATTGTTCTTTCAGAATGCGATGGTTACGTTTGTGGTACTGGAGCTCAGTGTATTGTCAGCTACGATGGACCTACTTGCAAATGTATTGAAGGTTTCATGGGTAATCCATTCCCAGGAGGTCAGTGTGCGCCAGATATTTGTTCTCCAGAGATACCATGTGCAGAACCCAGCGTGTGTATAAGTGGACGTTGTAAACGTCGCTGCGAAGGTGTCGTTTGCGGAATTGGTGCTAGCTGTGATCCAGTGAGCAACAAATGTGTTTGCAACCCGTATTTCGTAGGAAACCCAGATCTTCTTTGTATGCCACGTAAGTGTTATCGTAAAGGCATCTCTAGTAGAAGAAACAAAATGCTTATATTTTTAAACTAATAAAAAATTCATGCTTCTCCCATACAGCGGCACAACCACCTCGTTGTGATCCGGCTTGTGGAACCAACGCACATTGCGAATACGGTCTTCTAGATTCTGCATGTGTATGCAATCCTGGTACAAGTGGTAATCCTTACCACGGATGTGGAATTCAACAAAAATCAGATTGTTCCCAAGCTCTATGTGGAAAGGACGCCCACTGTAGCGCTGGACCAAACGCTGTTGAATGCCTCTGTCCACCAGGATTTGCTGGAAACCCATACATTCGATGTTTCGGTAGGCCCTTTCTCAATTAACCTTCGCTTACTTATCTTGAAATACTTAATACAATGTTACTACAATATGAATGTCATGTATTCTAGATATTGACGAATGTAACGGAAATGCTTGTGGCAACAATGCAGTCTGCATCAACACAATTGGAAGTTACGACTGTCGCTGCAAAGAAGGCTTCTTTGGAAATCCGTTCATAGCCTGTCAAGAATTACAAATGGGACCTTGTACAGATCCTGCAACCTGTAGATGCAATTATGACATGCCCTGCCCTGGAGACTTCACTTGTGTCAACGAGAGATGCATTGATAAGTGCAGCGATGTACAGTGTGGTCCTAGATCCGCCTGTCAAGACGGAGTCTGTATCTGCCCACCAGGATACACTGGAAATCCGAACGATTTGAGTAAAGGTTGTCATCCTCGAGGACATTGTTCGAACGATCTAGACTGCGAAACTCAACAGATTTGCTTCCAAGTAGGCAAAGGCGTGAGAAAGTGTGTAGATGCTTGCAGTAAACTCCAGTGCGGACCCAACGCACTTTGTGTTACGCAAAATCACGCATCCTCCTGTCTTTGCGTTGAAGGATACTTTGGTAACCCTAGTGACCTGAGGGATGGCTGTCAACCGAAAAAGTCTGTTAGTCCTTCCTCCTGCAATAGTCATGCCGACTGTAGATCGGGCAGCTTCTGTATTCTTGGAGATTCTGGAATTCGAGAATGTGCAGACCCTTGTAGCAATATCGCATGTGGTGCTAATCAGAGATGTGAAGCAGATGGAACTGGACATGGCACTTGCAAATGCTACGATTCATATGAATGGAATCCTGTTACATCCTCTTGTGAGAAACCATCTGTGCCAGACTGTATACACGACCAGGAATGTCATCCGAAAGCTGCATGTCGTCCAGATGCATTGGGAGTTCTGAAGTGTACCTCGCTGTGTGAAACTTTTACCTGCACCGTAAACTCTCAATGCATAGCTGAGAATCATCAGGCTCATTGTGAATGTTTACCAAGCTTTACTGGTAATCCGAATGATCGATATGGCTGCCAGAGTACTCGTAAAGATCAATGCACGACTGATACAGACTGTCTTGAAGATCATACTTGTAGATCGTCTCCGGAAGGCGTTTTAACCTGTCAACCCGTTTGTAATTTTGTCTCTTGCGGTCCCAACGCGCTGTGTGTCGTGAATAATCACGTAGCAAATTGCGAATGCCCTCCTGGTCTTTACGCCGGTGATCCAAATGATTCTACAAACGGTTGTAAGGCTGTTCCCTGTGTTTTTAATATCGACTGTCCTCCAACTCAACTTTGTAATAGACTTGAACACAAGTGTTACGACGCTTGCGATAAGAGCGCTTGCGGAGAAAACGCGGTTTGTATTGCTGATGATCATAAGGCCATCTGCCAATGTCCTCCGGGTTTCAAAGCTAATCCCTTGCCAGATGTCGAGTGCGTTGCTATTGCAGCTTGTTCACCCAATCCGTGTCATCCATCGGCAATTTGTATCGCTGGTGCTTCAAGTAATCCAGTCTGTCAATGTCCACCTAATCACGTCGGGGATCCATACGGTTCGGGTTGTCAAGAAGAAGGTGAATGTAGTAGTAATAAAAATTGTCCGGTTAATTCTGTCTGTCAAAATCATCGTTGCATTAATCCATGCGAGAACGCTTGCGGGCCAAACACTCTGTGTGAGATCATTAACGGAGAACCAATCTGCAGGTGCATTCACAAATTTGAACCTTCAACTAAAGGAGTGCAAGACGGTTGTGTCAGAGCCTTTAACTATTGCTCGGTTGACGCAGAATGCGAAGATAGGATCTGCCTTGACGGACAGTGTAGAGGTAAGTTTAAAACTTTCAGTTTTTATTTTATTGCTTTCACAAAGTTTCTCAAAGCTTTAATATTGAGAATATGTTTACTAATATAGTTACTAATTATTATTTTCAGCTATATGTCGGTCAGCCAGCGACTGTGCCGATGGAGAAAAATGCATCAATAACAAATGTGCCGTCTCTTGCGTTTCGCATAATCAATGTCAAAACGACCAAGCATGTGTCAACAATATCTGTATGTTGGGTTGTAGAAGCAGTAGAAACTGTCAATCGGAAGAATCTTGTATTAACAACAAATGTCAAGATCCCTGCAAACGTGAAAATGTCTGCGGTTCAAATGCCGTTTGCAGCTGCCAAGATCACAGAACTATCTGCGCGTGTCCAGAGGGATTCCAAGGTAATCCTACACCTCAGCAGGGTTGTGTTAGAATTCCAAGTCCATGCGGTCCTTCAAATAGCTGTCCCAATCAACACGTCTGCCTTTCCAACTTATGTCAGTGCCAGTGTAAAGAACAAAGTAATTGTGCACAAGGAGAGCGCTGTAAAAATGGATTATGCGCAAAAATATGCTATGGAGACAGTAATTGCTTGCCTGGTGAGCTGTGCATTGAAGGCAGCTGTGAAGTGGGTTGCACTTCCGATTCTGGATGCAGTGAAGGCCAAATCTGCGTTAATCATAAGTGTAGGTGTGGCCAAGGTTTCATCGCTGGTCCTGACAAATGCCTCGACATCAACGAATGTGAAGAACATCCTTGCCATCCTACCGCAGAATGCATTAATACTCCAGGATCATACCGTTGTTCATGTCCACCAGGAACAGCTGGTGATCCAGTGGTCTCAGGGTGCTTGATGCCGCATCGTTGTGTTGCAGACAATAATTGTCCGGATTCGCTATCCTGTGTACAGAATAATTGCACTGATCCATGTTCACTTGTGGATTGTGGAGTAAACACGATTTGTTCTGTCATTGATCACGCAGCTGCTTGTCAATGTCAACCTGGTTATATTGGAGATGCATCTGGATGTTTCAAAGTCGAATGTCTATCAAATAATGATTGTTCTATTGATAAATACTGCAACCAAGATGTCAACAAATGCACAAGTCCTTGCAATCAACTCAACTGCGGATATGGTAACTGCGTTGCTATCAACCATGTTGGCACATGCAAATGCTATCCTGGATTTACACTTGCTGGTGATACCTGTCTGGATGTGGATGAATGCTTGCAGAATCCTTGTCATGCAACAGCAGTGTAAGTGTCTGATAAGTCCTAGTTATCGTGGGATTCATCCTTGATTAAGATCTGTGAATTTCCTTATACTTGAATTATTTTTTGATTTCAGTTGCCAAAATATAGAAGGATCATTTACGTGCACCTGTCCGCAAGGTTTAGTTGGTGATCCGTTGAAGAATGGTTGCAAGCAACCTGGAGACTGTTTTACTGACACAGATTGTCCAAATTCTGCAGCTTGTATAGACAATACTTGTCGCGACCCATGCAGCAGACCTTCTGTCTGTGGACGAAATGCTCAGTGCCTGGCTAAAGATCACATACCACATTGTAGATGTCCTGGACAAACAACGGGAGACCCACAGGTAAGAAGAATTCTCTTTAGAGGTGCTATATATAGAAACTTGTAATAACTAGTAGTTATAAATTATAATATCAACATCTTCTCTGCTTTAAGGTGGAATGTATTCATCTGGAATGTAACTACCATAGCGATTGTGGTCCATCCAGATCTTGCTTTGATCACAAATGTGTGGATCCTTGTTCCGTGCCAAACGTCTGCGGTCCACGCGCAGATTGTTCTCCACTTAACCACAGTGCAGTTTGTGCTTGTCATCCTGGACACACAGGAGATCCAAATCTTGGCTGCACTCCAGTTCAATATTGTAAAGGTGATCATCAATGTTCGGCTGGTTCATCTTGTAACGGGGGAATCTGCACTTCCCTTTGCACCAATACACGAGACTGCATTGGAGATCAATTATGCATCAATGGTCTATGTCAACCGACCTGCAGGAATAATTCTACCTGTCCCGATTACCAGTTTTGCTTGAACAACATTTGCGTCCAGGAATTACGCTGTATTTCTGACAATGACTGCGCTTACTTTGAGAAGTGCGTTAAGAACAATATTGGACAAGTAAGTGCTGATGTCGCTTGTTGTTAATTGATTACTAATTTTTTCAAAAAATAAATTCTTAATATTAAAAATTGAATACCTTTTTCAGGCTGAATGTCAAAGAGTATGTAATGTTGCTTTCTGCGGCCGCAATGCGATCTGCGATTCAGAAGATCACAGAGCTCAATGTTCTTGTGAACCCGGATTCTTTGGAGATCCAAATGACGACAAGATTGGATGTCAACCAGTTGAATGTGAAACTAGTGAACAGTGTTCAGAAGAAAAAATCTGTGAAGAACACAAATGTAGAATTGCTTGTCTCGCTCACAATCCTTGTGGAGTTAATGCTCTTTGTACAACTGAACGACACGTGCAGATATGTTCTTGCCAACCTGGCTATACTGGTGATCCCACACTTGGATGCAAACTGATCGACTTCTGTGCCGATATACCTTGTGCACCTGGAGCAGTTTGTGAGAACTCTAGAGGATCGTTCAAGTGTTACTGTCAAGAAGGAACGGTGGGAGATCCTTATAATAGCGGTTGCCAACAACCTGTCGAATGCCTGCACAATGAAGATTGTCCAGATACAGCTAACTGCATCAATGTCAACAATGTTCCAAAGTGTCATGGTGCGTGTACTGTATTTTAGGAATTTACTACTTCCCTAAATAGAAATTCTAACACAATTTTTTCACTTTTTCAGATGTCTGTGCTCGTATCCAATGTGGTCCAAACGCAGAATGTACTGCTGTGCACCATACCGGTTCCTGCCAGTGTCAACCAGGCTACGAAGGGCAGGCTAACGAATTAAGTATCGGTTGCCGCCCAACACCAGTTCCCTGCTCATCTTCTACAGAATGCAGTTTGAATGCATACTGTTACGAAGGCATTTGTCGACGTAAGATTTTTATTCTTTATGTTACATTAATAGATTATAAGTATAGTGGCCAAAAATTGTAACAAAAATTAAACTAATACTTATAGCATCATGTCAATCGGACGGAGAATGTAATTTATCAGATGTCTGTCTAAATGGTCAGTGTCTGGATCCATGCAATATTAGAGCAGCCTGTGGTATTAACGCTGAATGCAGGGTACGAAGTCATCTGAAGCACTGTAGTTGCCCTCCAGGTTTTACTGGAAATTCTGAAGTAGAGTGTGTGAGACGTAAGTTATTTAGTATAGATAAACCATAAAATAACAGAAATCATAAAGTAACAGTTCATGATTTTCACTAATCTTCATTTACAATTAAATACAATTCATAATTTACAGTACCAGTCTCCTGCAGAGAGACAAACGACTGCAATGTAGGGAATACTTGTCGAGACAACGTCTGTTTACCAGTGTGTCAAGTAGACAACGAATGTGCCTTTAACGAAAAATGTGTCCGCGGAAATTGTCTGCTAACATGCAGATTGGACAATGATTGCTTCCTCGGTCATATTTGTTTGCACAACATGTGTACTTTCGGTTGCCGAGCTGACGAAGACTGCAATGCAAATGAGGCTTGTCTTGGAAACAAGTGTGCAAACCCCTGCGAAGTCACTCCATGTGGTCCAAATTCAAAATGCACCGTCATTAACCAGCGGGCTTCCTGCTCTTGTCCACCAGATTTCATACCCAACCCTACAGCTAAAGTCGCATGCCTACGCTCTCCAGGTCCATCGTGTCAAGCAAATAGAGATTGCCTGCAAGGAACAACTTGCATGTCCGGAATATGTACTCCAGTGTGTTCATCAAATGCTAACTGCCTGAGCAATGAGCGTTGTGATTCATTGGGAGTTTGTAGATCGCTGTGCAGAAGAGACGAAGATTGTCAGAGTGGAGAGATTTGCGAAGGATTGGTGTGCTTGAGTGGATGTCGAGCCGATGTAGAGTGTCAAGAGAATTTTGCTTGCATAAACAACCAGTGCATAGGTAAGCTATTTATTGACTACTGTGTACATGCATTTTTGGTCAATGTGAGGAAAGTATCAAATAGTGTTATCAATACTTACTTCAATTCGTATTACTTTCCAGACCCATGCAGTTTGCCAAATGCCTGTGGTATTAATGCTCAGTGTTCGGTTGTTAACCATTGGAAACAATGCAGCTGTCCCGATCCATTAATAGGAGATCCTCTCATAAACTGCAGACAATCATTCCTTCCTTGTTCATCTGCTTCTGAATGTTTGCCTGGACAAACTTGCTACGGTAGATCGTGTTACTCCACTTGTCGAAGGTACGTTCTTAAACAAAGGATTAAAAACTTATCAATCATTTCCGTAAAACAGTGAACGAGATTTTTCATAATTTTTAAATGTAAATGATATGTTTTCAGTGATGCAAACTGTTTGAACGATGAACGATGTGACGGTGGATTGTGTAAAGGAATATGTAATACCGATGATCAGTGTTCAGCCAATCAAATCTGTGAGAATCGTTTGTGTGACATTGGATGTCGCAATGACAACACCTGTCCCTCTGATGAGTCTTGCTTGAATAACAGATGCAGAAGTAAGTACAAGTTTCAAAATGTATTAAATTGTTATGAGTTCTCGATTGAGGGGGTCAAACCAGAATCGGCTACCTGTCTCAACTCTTCCTTGATGGTCTCTAATTCAAGAGCATTAAAAACTTGTATTTCAACTAATATTAAAACTAATAATTTACATTTTCACAGATCCATGTGAGGGTGGTAAAGCTTGTGGAGAATGTGCTGGCTGCCGCGTGGTAAATCACGTGGCCCAATGTAGCTGCCCTCCAAATTATTATGGCAATGCACTAATCAGTTGCACGAAATCAATGATTCCATGTGATGGTACCTGTGAATGCGATGAAACAGGATTTTGCGTCAAGAGCTGTCGATCTCAGGACCAATGCTCCTGTGGTGAAGTTTGCCATACCGGAAAGTGTAGAACAAAGTGTGACAATAACAACGAATGTTCAAAGGTAGTTTAATTCTTCAAAGCTTTAAGATAATAATTAAAGCCAAAAAAGTTAACTGAAAACTGATATATAATCAAATATTTTTAAACTTTAGGGCTACATGTGTGATCAAGGATTATGTCTCTTTGGGTGTCGAACTCATTCTGACTGTCCGGATTTGTTGTCTTGTATCAACGGTCAGTGTGCAGATCCCTGCTTGTCAGGATCAAAACCATGTGGAATCAACGCATTGTGTAGAGTCTCCAATCATCGAGCAGTTTGTTTGTGTCCGGAAGGTTACCAAGGGGAACCCAGTCAGGAATGTTATCAACTGGAATGCCATCGTCACGAAGATTGCGATCCAAACAAGCACTGCAGCGAGTTTGGTGTTTGCACAAATCCATGTTTGGAGCATGGTATTTGTGGTGTTAATGCTCAGTGTCGTGTGGCGAACAGACAACCACAGTGTACTTGTCCACCAGGACACATCGGCAATCCTAAAGTATTATGCAAACAAGGCAATGAGGAATGTCTTCGTAATCCTTGTGGACCCAACGCAGAGTGCCGAGAATTATCTTCTGGTCACGAGTGTGCATGCAAATCAGGCTGTTATGGAGATCCGTACCATGGTTGTCAATGTGACGGTAATTATATGATCATTTTGAATAACACGTAGAGTAAGAACGTTCAGTGAGCTTCCATACATTTTAATTGCAAACTGCAATCGTGAAACATAAATTATACCATTTATTCATCACAAATTTGCAGTTATACGTCCAGACTGTCGTACAGTGGGATGCGGCAAAAATGCGGAATGTATCCGAGACGGTTCGGAATTCGTTTGTCGATGTGCTCTAGGTACGACTGGTTCCCCGGATGTCGAATGTGCAACAGGTAAGTGCCGACTTACTAACTGTTCATGGTCAACTGAAAGTACTAGTTAACTTCATGTACATCATTTGTGACTAGCGAACAGTACTGACGATAAACATAAAGGATCATGGTCAGTAGAATAATCATGTGTCGTTCGGTAGGAATCGAATAATAGTAATGATAACAATCAAGATAATCAAAATAATCACAATAATCATAATATATAGAGATGTATTAATCTAGCGGTCGTTAACACCGAGAGACAGATGTGATTGGAGCAGAGCTAGATGAAGATAGCGCATTGGTGATTTGCATTGTGATATAGTTGAAAACTGAACTAGTCACTATTAGATAAATTAGAAACTTGAGATTATAAGAGATAATAGAGATTAGAAGCATCATATTGTATATATTTGGGTTAGGCATACTGTACATAATCCGATCTGCGGATGACGCCGACACATGTCTTAGTCTCACACATAACTGCATATGAAGAATGTTTATTTCAGTATCCAATCTGTCTTTTGGAAATGTTTGTTCAACAAGTCAACATTCGATGTTATGGTGGTACGTAGAGTGCCACTTGGATAACAGGAGGTACACAATGCTACACTGTTTTTTTAAGTTTAGGTTTAATACAGATTGGGAACTGCGAAAGGGACATTCTCATATACCCATGCTTGATATTTGCTGAGTTCGCAGGTCATTTTCCTCTTTCTAAAGTCTGTCGGGGGCTTACGTGTAAATATTGCTGCTTTTTATTGTTGTTGTGTTATATATCTGAAATGTCGAAAGTGTGGTAAAATTCTATCCACTTCTTTGCAGAGCTACTCTTGTCACATAAATAAAAAGCATGTGGTTTATGTTATTTGTGAGAAAGTTTCTTTTCACAGTTCTTATAAATGCTTTTTTTCTTTGTTTTCCTGTCCCGTCACCAAACAACCCATGCCGATCCATGAAACCATAATCGTGATCTTAGAACAAGAATGCACCAGTGACCTAGAATGTCCTAACGACAAAGCCTGCATAAATCTACAATGTCTGGATCCGTGTACTCTTCGCGGTGCCTGTGGCATCAACGCACTATGCCGGGTGATTGTGCACAAGCCACGCTGCACCTGTCCTCAGTGTTACATCGGTATGCCCCGTGCTGTCTGCCGGCCAGATCCGAAATGTGACATTACGAGTCAACCTCGGCCCTCGACATCAAACAGCGATTGCTCCTCAGATAACGAGTGTCCGGAAAGTCTTTCCTGTCATGCTCAAACCAGAGAGTGTCGTGATCCGTGCTCGAGTTCCCAGCCTAGATGCGAAGTTAACAAAAAATGTCAAGTGCGAAACCATAGGCCAGTCTGCGTCTGTAAACACGGATTCGTTGTTAACGAAATGGGAGAGCTGACATGTGCTCCGGACACCGTGGCTTGCTCGAGAGATTCCGACTGTCCTTCGAACGCTGCTTGTCTTAATGGAAAATGCCAAAATCCTTGTAACATGAGAAAGAAACCACCATGTCCAGCCGATAAAGCCTGCGAAGTTCTAGACCATCGTCCTGTATGCATTTGCCTCAAAAACTGCAATCCTTCCCTTTCCATTTGCCTGCGAGACAATGGCTGCTCTTCAGACTTGGCGTGTCGCAACTATCGCTGCGTGGATCCGTGCAGCAACTCCACATGTCCGGCTGATGTTCCCTGTTACGTCGAGGAACACAAACCTATCTGCAAGTTCTGTCCCCCCGGCTTTGTGCCAGATACTAAGTACGGATGCATGAAAGGTAAACACCATTTCTCTCCTGCCATCTCCAATCTTTTCAGTGCTTCCTTCGCCGCCGCCGCATCTACACGATACCTACATTAAATGCTATTTTTCAAACTTCAGATTAGCCATTCGACAACATCATTTTATAAAGTACATACCCATAATGCGCTTTTTTTCTACTATTCGGCCCACAGTTATTTCTTTTAATAGAAGATACTAGTGTCACTGTAACCCATTTAAAGTTTAATTATTTTACCGTTAAAATGCACTGGTGTCTTCCTTTATAATCATCCAGTGGGCATTAAAATTCGAATACATCTTTAGGACATCTTTACGACGCATAGTGGGATAACAAACGTATGTGGACAAATTGATTTTCAGAAGACAATTCTCCTCGGATTTCAACATTGTTTCGAAAGAATACTAGCTAATAAAATTCCAAATTAATTTCATGAAGAAACTCTTGAAGAAGTTTTTTATTATTATTTTTATTAATTAACAAAAATGAAAAACAAAATTTCACGATTTGACGAGTATCGTTTTTTGAGAAATACTTCATTTTATTTCATTTAATTAATATCAATTAAATTATCAATAATACATAATAATAATTAATTATTATTCATATATTTTATTTTAAAAAAAAGTTCAAATCGAAAAAGAATGGCTTTCTGAAAATCTATTTGTCCACAGACATTATCCCCACTATGTAACGACCCGAAGTCGTAAAGATGTATTCAAATTCTTATGCCCACTAGGCATCTTGCCTTGTTGAAAATTCACAGCAATCGCATTGTATGAGAATATGAAGAAAATTCAAGCGGAAAAAAAATTGTATTCTTTCAAGACAGGTTGATATCGTTGTCAATCTTTAATCAGCCAGGCTAAAAATCGCAAGAATAGCTAGGAATTTCCAACAGGATATTATAATATCAAAAATTTAAATCTATTGAAAATTCTTTAACCGGATGAACTTGGACCCTAGGATCTGTGCAAACGAGTACTTTATACCTAAATCGTATATTGTTGACTGGGCTTTATCAAGTATAAAACATGTCATAAAAAAAATCTGAAACGTGCCATTTAACATATAGTGAAATGCGAAGAATCTAAAATTCTCCTTGAATCCTGAACTCCTACTATATTTTGCCAGAGTCCTCGACTATTAGAAAACTTTTTTCCGTTACATCTGTCTCTGTAAAGTTCTAATGAATGTTCTTCTTAATTATTAGTCTTTCTACTGTGTGAGCATGCAATTTCTTCACTTGTAGTATATAGATTGATGTGTAACATTAATCCTTTACAAAAATATAATACTTGTGTAACAATCTTAACTTTTGTAGAGTGTAAAAAAAGCTGGAGATGGCTTGTCATGTTTGAGTATCTGGTTTCTTTTTGTTTTGTTGAACAAAATTATCTTCCTCATAAAGGCATCTTTACAAAGGCATATTTTCAGTATATTTCTTGCCTAATTAAAAAAACTTTTCTGAAGAGCATGTGTAAAGTAAAATCAAATTCATCATCAAGTTTTTCAATCATGATATGCGTATTGCTTCATATGTACTAATGCTACTAATATATGTGTCTGTATCTCAGTGTTTTTACTAATTTTTATGTTTCTTTTTGGTGAAGGTTGTGAATACTTAATAAACTTAAAATTTACAGAAAAATGTTAGCTTTTAGATAAGGGTCATCTTACTTTTTAAGTTTACAGAACTTCGAGATGTACGATCTCTGCCAGCTGAGAGTATTTCTCGAAAAGGATTCTGAAATTTTGACTTAATAATAATTTATCTTATTTAAAAGTTAGCATATTTCTCGTCCTTTATTTTATGTGACCGCATTCATGTCTCTGAGCTAAAGTATGCCTTACAAATTTGGAAAATCTTTCCATTACCTTCTTTCTCATATGTGGATTTAGAAAGCTCCTTTCGTAAAGTACTTCATCTCAGTAAAGCATAATACATAGATTTTGGTGAATACACTCTTCATTAGAAGCTAAATTTGAATTATTAGACACCAATCACCATCGCTATCATAAACGTTCTTTTAAATTGTACATACATCAGCTTGCTGCTTCGCTTTTTCTTTCAGATCATGACTTTAAGAGCAATTAAGATTTAGTTATATATAAGTATTAATAGAACCGTTCGCTAGAAGTTTAGTTAATCAATACTTTTTCAAAATATGTTTCGAAATTTTGGCATTGGCTGCCTGAATACGGAATTCGAAGTGAATATTTTGTTGTGATTTATTATTAATAACATTACTATTGTGCTCAGATTAGTATCCTACTAGTAAATAGAGAAGATATTATAGATATGAGATTGTAATTGAAACTGATTTTATTAGATGTGACATGTGCATCACATACCGACTGTCCATCACAGTTGGCTTGCATAAATCAGCAGTGTTTGAACCCGTGTAGTATTCGGAATCCTTGCCAAAATGTCCAAGAGTGCAGCGTTGAAGACCATAGACCATTCTGTATTGCAGGTGAGAAAGGAAGATGTTGAAAGTGATTAAAACTGCATAAGTAGTTCATTATAAATAACTATTGCAAAACTGAAAATTAAATCAAAGTTTAACTAAAAATTTATATAAAAGCGTTATAAACAATTTTGTAGGACCAAAGAACGTTTGTCCACTCTGTGAACCAGGAGAGCAATGTGATCCAGTTACCAATCAATGTGTAAGAGGTGTGTATCGTGCATGCGAAAAAAATGATTGGTCTCTTAAGATCCATTTTTTAAATTTTAATTGTATATATGTAAGTACTGTACATAAGAAGACAGCCACATTCCAAAGTATAAACATATACAGCATCAAGTCTGCAGTTCAAGCACAAAACTCTTCAAAGTTTCTTGCACAAGATGTGAAAATTTTCTTTTCTCAAATAAAAGAGACCCTTTTTAACTTCAATTCCTTAAATGCTTTCAAGAGAATTGCTTCATAGTCTATCAATATTTCATTGCATACAATTGAATTGAATTTTGTTGATCGACTTTGTTACACACCTCTAAAGCCTTCTGAACCTGTGGAAGTTGAGGTCCGCAATCGCAGGGTTAGTTCATTTAAGGAATTTCTCTCTTCAGTTTGGTTTATTAAACATTCATGTTTCTTTAAGATCTCAAACAGAGTTTTCAATGTAAATATATTCACAGTTCTGAAAACAAAAGTGCTAAATGCAGTGTTTTTCTAAAAAGTACATACACGGCGAAAAAATGAGTTTTTACTCTTATACTTCTATTATTCATGCACAAAGTCTTGGGGCTATATGGGCTTTCTCACTCTTTCTTTAGTGGGTTGCACTAGCAACAGGGATTGTCCTCTGACAGAAACCTGCGTTGGGCAAATTTGCCAGGAACCATGTCGCATTCGCAATCCGTGTGTTCAACATGCCATTTGCATCAATACAAATCATGGAACTGACTGCAGTTGTGAAGAAGGTTACCACGGAAATGGATTTTCAGCTTGCGCTTTAGGTAA
This sequence comes from Andricus curvator, assembly GCA_932195095.1. Taxonomy (NCBI): domain Eukaryota; kingdom Metazoa; phylum Arthropoda; class Insecta; order Hymenoptera; family Cynipidae; genus Andricus; species Andricus curvator. Next base: position 191,202 of record CAKNYM010051911.1, on the reverse strand, counting down.
GTTCTGATTTTAAAGTTCATCATGATAAATGAGTGCAATAATATTCTCCGCAGGATTAGTACCATTTTTTTATTCTTTTTTGCAGTCGACGATGATAGGAATGTTTGTCAGTACAACGAAGACTGCCCTCCACACACCTACTGTGACCGTCTCAACAGACGTTGTATCAATCCTTGTTCGGAGGATATGTGCGGAGATAATGCCGAATGTTACCCAGAGAATCATGAAGCTAAATGCAAATGTCCAGCTGGATTCGAGGGAAATCCTCAAATTGGTTGCCATGGCGGATCTCAAGATCCTTGCTTACCTAACCCATGTGGTGTTAATGCAGCATGCGAAAATGATAATGGCAATCCTATTTGCTTCTGTCCAAAAGGACTTACTGGAAATCCATTTGAACAGTGCAGTATGTATTTATTTTACATTGACTAAAAAAACAATCCTTCACGCTCTTTGTATTTGACAGTGTTATCACAGAAGTATATTTTAGTTCCAGAAGGTGATCAGTGCCAAGACAATCCCTGTGGTTCCAACTCTGGTTGTCGAGTGATAAATGGTCAAGTAAAATGCTTCTGTTTGCCAGGCTTCGAAGGAGAACCACCAGCTACTCCTTGTGTGCCTTACAGTAATCCTTGCGACCCATCTCCCTGCGGCCACAACACCCAATGTTCAGTCCTACCTAACGGAATTTATAAATGCACTTGCTTGCCAGGATTTATTGAAAGTCCCAACACAATTAGAGGATGTATACAGCAAGTTAATCCTTGCGAGCCTAACACTTGCGGTCAAAATGCACAGTGTGATCCTAGGCGTGTTCCTCCTTGCTATTGTCCGGAATACACATCTGGAAACCCTTATAAGAGCTGCACAGGTAAGTTAAAAATTTGTGTTTGTTTCTATTTTAATCTAAATTGACGTCCAGGACTAAATTTGAATTCAAACCTACAGCTGAATCACATCTAAAAGAAAATTCTATTTCAGAAACAGTTGTAAGATCTCTATGCCAACCGGGTCCATGTGGCGCTAACGCAGATTGCTACATCACTGACAACCAAGAGCAATGCTATTGTCAGTACGGATTCTACGGTGACCCATACCAAGGATGCCACCCACCACCTGCTAGTGCCTGTCAACCAAGTCCCTGTGGACCAAACACTGCATGCAAAGTAACAATAGAAAACCGAGCAGTCTGCGAATGTTTACCAGGGACAACTGGAGATCCAGCAAGTTCTTCAGGATGTGACAGACATGAATGTAATCAAGACACTGATTGTGATGTTAGTCAGGCTTGTATTGGTTATCGATGTCAAAACCCATGCATGGGAGGCTGTGGTGTTAACGCAGAGTGTCAAGTAGAAGTTCATCATCCGGTGTGCCGCTGTAAACAAGGATTTATTGGAAATCCATTAATCAGATGTTCTTCTCATATGGATATTCCTTCAAATCCCTGTGAACCCAATCCATGTGGTCTCAACACGCTTTGCCAAGTTCTGAACAGCCGTGCAGTTTGCTCTTGCCTGCCAGATTTCTTAGGAGATCCTCAGACTGGATGTCAACCAGAGTGTACTATCAATTCTGACTGTTCAAATGATATGGCCTGCATTAATATGAAGTGTGTTAACCCTTGTACACTTGGAACCCTATGTGGTGCCAATGCAGAATGCATATGCTCTTACCATACACCTACTTGTACTTGCAAACAGCACTACTTCGGTAATGCTTTCATTCGATGCTACCCAGAGCGTAAGTGTACAGAAGAATTAGAACTCATTCTTAAAGGAAACTTCAAAGAAACCTTAAATAAATTTATTTTTTATTTTTCAGCTACAATCACAGTTGAAGATCAGCGCAATATCACGTTGCCTTGTTCACCATCGCCATGCGGACAACACAATGTATGTGATCCCTACACAAATCAGGTGGCAATGTGTGGAGGTTGTGCTGCCCCGGAAAATCAAGACAGTATTTTCTGCAAACCAGAGTGTTTAAGCGACAGCGATTGTTCTTTAGATAGAGCTTGCGTAGGGTGGAGATGTGCCGACCCATGCTTGGGATCCTGCGGTGTTAATGCAGATTGTGAAGTTATCCATCACTCACCTGTTTGCAGTTGCCCTACGGGCTTATTTGGAAATCCATATCAAAGTTGCTCACCCACGCCAATAGGTACATACTTTGAAGTTATTATTTTTCTTATATATAAAAAATATTTTTTATTCACGTGGACATTCTTAGTGTAATTTTCATGTTATCGAATTTACAGTAGCCCCAGATTCCTGCAGTTTAACACAATGTGGAGCAAATGCATATTGCGAAGAAAGTCAGGGCGTAACTTTGTGCAAATGTTTGCCTAATTTCGATGGAAATCCACTGATAGCTTGTCACCTGGAATGCGTTCAAAATTCTGATTGCGAATTGAACCGTGCTTGTTCCAATCATAAATGTGTTGATCCTTGTAGAGGAGCCTGCGGAAATCGAGCAGCTTGCGACGTCATCAACCACGCCCCTGTTTGTTATTGTGAGAATGGATTAACAGGAGATCCGTTCGTCTATTGCTCCGAACCTAGAGAAAGTAATGATTTAATTATATTCTTTATATCTAAATTGAATCAGTGGTCTTGAATATGCAGTTACTCATTCCTTTTACCTGTTTCAGGCCCACCAACTGTACTACCTTGCAATCCATCGCCTTGTGGACCCAACAGCAGATGCATAGTTTCTCCTCAAGGATATTCCACTTGTTCATGTATACCAGGGTTTAGAGGTACTCCGCCTCTCTGCTCGCCGGAGTGCATTGTGTCTTCCGACTGTTTACAAATACAAGCTTGCATAAATAACAAATGCGTCAATCCCTGCAAAGGAAGGTGTGGACATGGTGCACTGTGTTCTGTGATTAATCACAATCCAGTATGCAGTTGCCCCGGAGGTCAGGATGGTGATCCCTTCGTTTCATGCTTCAAACCTCCTGGTATAATTCACATAGATTCAGTTAATGCTATTTCAAAACATTTAGATGTTTATCTATTTTTACACAAACTGTTTATTTGATAAACTTTCAGAATATTTACCACCATCTCCGTGCAACCCAACTCCATGCGGACCTAATTCGGTGTGTCAACTAAAAATGAGCAGACCTGTTTGTTCTTGTGAAAGCAATTTCATAGGAAGCCCACCAAATTGCAGACCTGAATGTCTTATCAACCAGGAATGTCCCATTGACCAAGTTTGCGATTCGAATAAGTGTGTCAATCCTTGCCCCAGCAGTTGTGGTCCAAATTCGGAATGCACAGTTATTAATCACACTCCACAATGCTATTGCAAGTACGGCTACGAAGGAGATGCTTTCATAGGGTGTACTGCGATATCAGGTTTTTAAACTTTGTTTGTACTGTTGTAATAGCAAACATATATGAGAATCTTTATTGTTCTAATTTCGCTTCTTACTTTTCAGTGAGACCTGCACCACTAGATCTTTGTGACCCATCACCTTGCGGAAACAATGCCCTGTGTACAGTTCACGATGGTGCAGCCAGATGTACTTGTATACCACCCTACATTGGAAATGCGTACATCGGATGCAAACCAGAGTGTCTAGTTAATTCTGACTGTTCCAGCGACTTATCGTGCTTAAATCAACATTGCCGAAATCCTTGTCTTGGCGTTTGCGGAAACAACGCGCAGTGTGAAGTCATAAATCATATTCCAATTTGTTCCTGCTTACAAGGCTATATTGGAGATCCATTCCAAGCATGCAAACTAGATATAGTTGGACCAAAGGAAAATCCATGCTCGCCATCTCTTTGCGGACCATACAGTGTTTGCCGGGTAGTGAATGATCGAGCAGTATGTTCTTGCAGTCCTGGTTTCTATGGTGTACCTCCGATGTGTCGGCCAGAATGTGTCGTTAACTCAGAGTGTCCTCAGCATTTAGCTTGTATTGAACAAAAATGCAGCGACCCATGCCCAGGTGCTTGTGGTTTGAATGCCTACTGTCATGTTAGCAACCACAATCCACTTTGCAGCTGTCCTCCGGGATACACCGGATATCCACTTGTGGAATGTTCCGAAGATGTTTCAAAGGGCGTAGGTTCCACACCATGCTTGCCTTCACCCTGTGGACCCAATGCTGAGTGTCGTGTTAATGAAAATCGAGCAGTATGTTCATGTATGGTAGGAATGTTTGGCGCGCCACCAAATTGCAGACCAGAGTGCATCATTAACCAAGATTGTCCAAATCATCTTGCCTGTCTCCAATCCAAATGCTCAGATCCATGCATAGGCTCATGTGGTTACAATGCTAAGTGCAGCGCTCAGAATCATCGTCCAGTCTGTGAATGCTATGAAGGCCACGAAGGAGACGCTCTCTTCGGATGCAATCTCAAAGGTACACAGTTACGCTAATTTTCAGTTACTCATTATTCATTAAAATTTTGAATATATTTCAAGCTATTTATGCAAAATAGAGATTGATGTATTGTTTTGTCATGAAATACCTTTCATTTTAGTGACACCTATAGTTGAGCCTCCAAGCACCCCGTGTAGTCCTTCGCCATGCGGTTCAAACGCCAATTGTAATGAACGCAACGGTGCTGCTTCTTGCACTTGTCTATCCGATTACATAGGAGATCCTTACAAAGGTTGCAGACCAGAATGCGTACAGAACACCGACTGTCCTCACAATCTAGCTTGCATTGTTAACAAATGTAAAGACCCCTGCACAGGAGTTTGCGGATTGAATGCACAATGTCAAGTTTTCAATCATCAACCAACTTGTACGTGTTTGTCTGGATATACGGGAAATCCACAAGATTCTTGTTACCTACCACCTCCAGGTACGTTAACTTTTTATTTTTATTTCACTCGCATTAATTTTTTCTGCTTATTATAAGTACTAACTTGATTTGGACATTACAGGTCCTCCACCACAAATAAATCCATGCCAACCTTCACCTTGCGGTGACTACAGTAAATGCCAAGTAATTGATGGTCACCCAGTTTGTTCTTGCCAACAAAATTACATTGGTACTCCACCAAACTGTAGACCCGAATGTTTAGTTAGCACAGACTGTGGCAACAACAAAGCTTGTATTAACCAACGTTGTCAAGATCCCTGCGTTGGAACATGTGGTCTGAATACAGACTGCCAGGTTATTAATCACAGCCCTGTGTGTTCTTGTATAAATGGATATTCCGGAGATCCATTCTATGGATGCGCAAGAGAAGGTAAGATATAAATACCTGTTTTAATATGATAAGTAGAATATTTTTCATAACTAACTCAAAAATTTTGATCAATAGAACCAAAAACTACACCACCAATTGAACCGATTAGTAATCCTTGCATCCCTTCGCCATGTGGGCAATACTCGCAATGTCGTGATATCAATGGATTTCCTGCTTGTTCCTGCTTGCCAAATTATATTGGAAAAGCTCCAAATTGTCGACCTGAATGTCTCATCAACGAGGAATGTCCTGGAAATTTAGCTTGTCAGAATGAACAATGCATAAATCCTTGTCCAGGATCTTGCGGTGTAAACACCTTCTGCAATGTCATAAAGCATAATCCTATTTGTTCTTGTAATCCAGGATATACCGGAAATCCATTTACTGAATGTACACCTATCATAGAAGGTAGGTTATACTAATGTATTTCCAACCCAACACATTGCTCAGCAGCATTACATTTGCGACTTCTATAAGAATAAATTAATATGACTTTCCTATTTCAGCACCCAGTACAACTCAACAACCTCAAACACCTTGCAGTCCATCTCCTTGTGGCGCCAATGCAATTTGTAATGAACGTAACGGTGCTGGATCTTGTACCTGCATGTCTGAATATTTCGGAGATCCTTACATAGGTTGCAGGCCAGAGTGTGTCACCAATTCTGAATGCGATCGCAGCAAAGCTTGTGTGAATAATAAGTGCATCAACCCATGCATTGGTGCATGTGGAGAAAATGCTTTTTGCCGCGTGACCAATCATGCACCGACCTGTACATGCCTTCCAGGTTACACTGGCAATGCATTGAACGCTTGTATATTGAAGGAAATAGTTACACCAGGACCACCAACAGATCCATGTGAAGCTTTACCTTGTGGACCATACAGCAATTGTCGAACCCTCAACGGTCACGCAGTGTGCTCATGTCAACCTGGGTACATCGGTGCACCACCTGGTTGTCGTCCTGAATGCACTGGTAGTTCAGAATGTTCACAAAACAAAGCATGTATCAATTACAAGTGTGGTGATCCATGCCCGGGAAGTTGCGGCGAGAATACCAAGTGTCAAGTCGTTAACCATAATCCAACATGTAGCTGTGCTAATGGATATACAGGGGATCCTCTCGTTATTTGTACAAAAGAGGAAGTAGTTGGACCAAATGGCCCAATTAGTCGAGAAAATCCATGCACACCAGACATCTGCGGTCCGAACTCTCAGTGCCGAGAAATAAATGGGCAACCTGCATGTTCCTGCCTAGCTAATTTTGTTGGCAGGCCTCCGAATTGCAGACCAGAATGCACCGATAACTCTGAATGTCCCACAACATCAGCATGTATTAATCAGAAGTGTAAGAATCCTTGTGCTGGTGCTTGCGGAGAGATGGCTAGATGTTCAGTTCAAAATCACTTACCTCTCTGTACATGTCCTGAGGGTTACGAAGGTGATGCATCGATCCGCTGCGAAATTGGATTGCCACCATGTAAGTTTGCCGAATTTTGAGTTTCAACCATTAGTACACTTTTTATTTCTTTATAAGGCACCTTCAAATATTTTTTTCTTATTTTGTAGCTACTGAACGTCCAAATCCTTGTTTGCCTAATCCCTGCGGACCAAACGCTCTGTGTCGTGAAAGAAGCAGAGCTGGTGCCTGCGTCTGTCCACCAGAATTTATTGGTGATGCTTATGATCTTCAGAGAGGTTGTCATAGAGAATGTGAAGTGAATAACGATTGTTCGAGCAACCTGGCTTGCGTTGGATTTAAATGTATCGATCCCTGTCCTGGTACATGTGGTACTTTGTCATTCTGCAACGTTCAAGATCATATTCCTAAGTGCTCATGTCCACCTGGTTACACTGGAGATCCAAACTTTGCCTGCGAACAGGAAAGAAGTACGTTTTTTAATGATAATATTCAAGAATAAGGATTTAATTTTAATTTTAGCACTCAAATAAAAATGTTAAAAAATGTTATTAAATTTTTGTTACAGTATTAATTCCAAGGAATCCTTGCTCACCATCACCTTGTGGACCCAACAGTAAATGCAGAGAAGTTAATGAACAACCTGTTTGTACCTGCTTGCCGGATCACATTGGATCACCACCATCCTGCAGACCTGAATGTCTTGTTAATGCCGAGTGTCCAGTTCATTTTGCTTGTATCAATAGGAAATGCGCTGATCCTTGCCCCAACACTTGCGGTTTGAGGGCAAACTGTGCTACCAAAAATCACATTCCAATTTGTACATGTCCTTCCGGATTCACAGGAGATCCTTTCAAAATATGCTTCCCTCAAGAAGAGATTGCAACCACAGAGAGACCTCCATCTTGTACTCCATCTCCTTGCGGTCCCAACTCGCAGTGTCAAGTCATTTCTGGAAGTCCTGCCTGCTCCTGTCTTCCAAACTACATTGGTGTTCCACCGAACTGCCGCCCTGAGTGTGTCTTAAGCTCGGAATGCCAGAGTCATTTGGCTTGTATCAATGAAAGGTGTCAAGATCCATGCTCCGGATCTTGCGGTGTCAATGCTCAGTGTCATGTATTAAATCACATTCCTGTTTGTACATGTATGGAGAGCTATATAGGAGATCCATTTAAATTCTGCTCACCTATTCCACCTAGTAAGTACTATTGGATGTCAGTTCTCAATAGAAGTGTTTGGTTATCCAAATAACAATATCATTCAATGTTACTTATTTGTACTCTTAGGTACACCAAGGACCATAGTAGAAACCGACCCTTGCAATCCATCACCGTGTGGACCTAATGCTATTTGTCGTAACGGTGAATGCACATGCGAGCCCGAGTATTCCGGAAATCCGTACGAGGCTTGTCGCCCAGAATGCATTCTTAATTCAGAGTGTCCTCGCGATAAAGCATGTATGAGGTTTAAGTGCAAGGATCCTTGCCCTGGTATTTGTGGACAGCTTGCTCGATGTGATATAGTCAATCATATTCCGGTATGTTCGTGTACTGATGGATATACTGGGGATCCATTCGTGAGCTGTCGCTTGAAACCAAAAGGTATTTTGAGTAATATTTTGTACTTAGATAGCGTGTTATTGAAAAGAAGAAATATAATATATTGTTGTTCAAATTTTTCAGATGCCTTGGTACTTAACCCATGCACACCTTCGCCTTGTGGACCTAACAGTGAGTGTAGGAATATTGCTAATAATCCGGTATGCTCCTGCCTTCAAGGATATCTAGGAACACCACCATCCTGCAGACCTGAGTGTGTAGTTAGTCCAGAATGTCCACCAACAAGAGCTTGCATAAATAAAAAGTGCACAGATCCATGCTTAGGTGCTTGCGGTTTAAATGCACGTTGTGAAGTCATTAATCATTCCCCAATATGTAGCTGTCTCCCTGGTCAATCAGGTGATCCTTTCAGAAGCTGTTACGAAATTGAAAGTAAGTTTCGCTCTACATATCATGTTTCTCAAACCAAACAGAACATAAATTGTAAATGCCAATACATTTTTTCAGTGCAACTGGAACCTAAAACAGATCCCTGCAATCCATCGCCTTGTGGTCCAAATGCTCACTGTCGAAATATAAACAATAATTATGAATGTTCTTGCCTGCCATCGTACATCGGATCACCACCAGCATGTAGACCCGAATGTGTGATAAACCCAGATTGTCCATCGGATAAGTCTTGCATTAATTCTAAATGTCGAGACCCATGTCCTGGATCCTGCGGAGATAATGCAGAGTGCAGAGTTATAAATCATGCAGTTAGTTGCTCATGTTCCCCCGGGTACACAGGAAATCCGTTTGTCCAATGCATTCGCCAAATCATAGGTAATGTTGAGAATTAAATTGAGAATTCTTTGCTTTATTTTGCAAAGTTGATGTAACATATTATTTTAATCATATATTTGAACCCAACAGAGTATATCAATCCGTGTGAGCCCTCTCCATGTGGAGCTAACGCTATTTGTCAACGGCGTGATAATGTAGGCGCATGTATCTGCATTCAGGATTACCATGGTAATCCATACGAAGGTTGTCAACCAGAGTGCATTCTCAGTTCCGATTGTCCAACGAACAAAGCTTGCATTCGTAATAAATGTGAAGATCCTTGCTTAGGAATTTGTGGAACAGATGCCTTATGTTCAGTTGTAAATCACATTCCCACCTGCACTTGTTTCCCTGGATTCGTCGGCGATCCATTCAACACCTGCACGAGACAAAGAGAAGGTATGAAACATAATGATTCTCAAATTTCTATCGCCTCTAAGAACACAAGCTTTATACAATATCTTGGAATTTTTTCAGTTCCTCCTGAAGTGACGCCATGTGCTCCATCACCATGTGGACCCAACAGTATCTGTCGCGCAATTAATAGTCAAGCTGTATGCTCATGCGAAGATTCTTACATCGGCTTACCTCCAAATTGTAGACCAGAATGTGTTGTGAATTCAGAGTGTCCTCAGAATCGAGCATGCTACAAATATAAATGCACAGATCCTTGTCCAGGAACTTGTGGTTTGGGAGCACAATGCAGAGTAACCAGTCATAGTCCATTTTGTAGTTGTCCTACGGATATGACAGGAGATCCATTCATAAGATGTTATCCCGATATTCGTGAAAAACAACCTCCAATGAATATTGCCAAAAATCCTTGTGTACCAAACCCTTGTGGTCTTTACGGAGAATGTAGAGAAATCGGAGAACAGCCAGTATGCTCCTGCTCGCGCGATTACATTGGATCGCCTCCCAATTGTCGCCCTGAGTGTTCAGTCAACACAGATTGTCCATCGATCCAAGCGTGCATTTCTGAAAAGTGCAGGGATCCTTGCATCGGATCTTGTGGTCAGAATGCTGACTGTCGCGTACAGAACCACATTCCAACGTGTCTTTGCCAACCAGATTTTACCGGAGATCCTTTCAGTCTCTGCTCGCCACTTATAAGAGGTGAATTATCATTTGAATATGTTTTTTTTTCAGTTCTTTTATGTCTTTCATGTTTTTCTAAATAGTACGATTCTATCATTCACAGAAATTCCTCCAAGTCCTGATCCATGCAATCCATCTCCGTGTGGAGCTAATGCTCTCTGTGATAATGGAGCCTGCTCTTGTTTCCCTAACTACTTTGGCGATGCATACTCCAATTGCAGACCAGAGTGTACGTTGAATACAGACTGTCCACGGATAAAATCATGTATCAATCAACGGTGCATAGATCCATGCCCAGGTACTTGCGGAACTGGTGCTCAATGTGACGTTATCAATCACATTCCTACCTGTAGCTGTCCATCAGGCACGACGGGAAATCCGTTCACCGGTTGCCGTAAAGTTACTCCACCTGGTAAATACTTTTGTTTATATTATATTGAAAGCTCTAAAGGTCCTCATGGGAGACTCATTCTTCAATGACTATATCTCAATATTTACTTCCAGTTTTCACGAATCCGTGTATGCCATCGCCATGTGGACCTAACAGCAACTGTATAGTTGTCAGTGACCATCCGGTTTGTTCATGTCAAACGAACTTTGTCGGCAGTCCGCCAAGTTGTAAGCCGGAATGTGTCGTCAGCGCTGAATGTCCACTAACCCAAGCATGTCTTGGAAACAAATGTCAGAATCCATGCCCGGGTACCTGCGGTCAAAATGCCAAATGTATGACGGTCAATCACAATCCTATATGTACCTGTGCTGATGGTTATACTGGCGATCCGTTCATCAGGTGCTATCCAAATGAAGGTAAGTGATTTTTCGAAATCTGTAATGCCACGAATTAGTTTTTGAAAATGGATTAAAAGTGGAGGAGCCTTTTTTCTTGTTCATATTGTATAACTTACTAATAAACTTAAATATTTAGATGTTCGTGGACCTGCAATCGAACCATGCAAACCATCACCTTGTGGACCCAACGCAGAATGTCATGTCCGTGGAGAGACATCTGCATGCTCCTGTTTGCCAAACTACATTGGACTTCCACCAAACTGCAGACCCGAGTGCACGATCAATCCCGAGTGTCCGGCACATCTTGCCTGCATCCAGCAAAAGTGTAGTGATCCTTGTACTGGTCGCTGTGGAATCAACGCTCAGTGCTTTGTCATCAATCACAACGCGGCGTGTACGTGTCAAGAAAGTTTCAGCGGCGATCCTTACAGCAGTTGCCAGCCTTCCAGCAAGGGTAAGTCCTGTTATTATGCTTACTATTTGCATGAACTTTAACCTTTCTTGCATGCACAGCAGGTAAGTTCTATCCTGTCTCAAGAACTTAGGAAAAATATGTACAATGAAAGAGTAGAAAATCTTTCAGTCTTCGTTTAGTTGCTGCTACTTCAAGTATAATAATGGCTTCTTTTTGCATATTGAAAGAACAAAGACTGGTAGGGTAAACAATAGTAATCTTTAATGTATTGTGTGAAAAGGGCTATTGTTTCATTGAAAAATAGCGAGCCGTTTAAATCAATTTATTTCAATTCAGACGTTTCTTTGATTGCCTAATTTTAGGAAGTGTACAATCTCACAGACACCTTTAATTGATATTCTTGTTTGAAGTTAGGTGAATAGTGATTTTTATGAATGCAGCCATGGATTCGGATGAGACTTTGTGAGAAACTTTCAGGTTTTACTGAAAGTTGAACAGTTATGGAGCTGCAAACATTTTTCGAAACATACAAAGTCCACGCTTTTTCATATTTTCGCTGAAGTTTATTATATTCTTGGCGAAAGTTGGCCAATTTGTTTTTTGCCTTCGTCTACGGATTTTAATGATCTTGGTGAAAAACTTCAAAGTTTTACTAAAACTCGATCTGTTATGGAGGTGCACATCTATAACATTTAGAGTTTCAGTAAATGCTCAAAGATTTTCACCAAGATTCGTCAAAATCCGCAGCTGGAACCAGAACAAAAAATAAATTGGTGGATTTTCGCCAAGAATTACAAATTGGAGAGAAAATATGAAAAATCGTTGATTTTTGACGTTTTGAAGAAAGTTTGCATCTCCATTACAGTTCGGGTTTCAGTAAAACCTAAGAGTTTCTTCCCAAAATTCATCCGAATCCGTAGTCGGATCCAGAAATATCACTGTTAAATGACTTCAGCCAAGAATATGACTTTGAACGAATATGTGTTAGGCATTACCATGGCTCCTTGCTCTTCACAATCTCAAATAGTCGTGTTCATTCAATCTGGAAAAAGAAGTACATTACATAGTCAGTGAAAACTGATAATACAACACTGACGTCCAGTGTCAGTAAAAGGAAACACTTATCAATCCCTCGAAACTCAGGGAATCGATGGTGTTAACAATCATGCGATTAGGCGTACGCTTCTGCGATTTATTATTTCTGCTTCGCCACGACCTTATAAGGAAATTAAGGTCTGCTTAAAAGGGGTAAATTACATTTATTGAACTACTGTACCCTTTCTAGCAGAAATCTACCCCGTTGAGATGTTGACCCCTTGTTCGCCGTCCCCCTGCGGTCCCAATGCCATTTGCAAAGAGCAAAATGGCGTAGGCTCCTGCTCATGTGTACCTGAATATATTGGAGACCCATATGAAGGATGTCGTCCCGAATGCACAGTCAATTCTGACTGCATGTCTAACATGGCCTGTATCCGATCGAAATGCCAAAATCCCTGTCCCGGAACATGTGGTCAGGATGCCCAATGTCAAGTTGTAAACCACTTGCCCAGTTGCTCGTGCATTCCTGGATTTACAGGAGACCCATATCGTTTATGCACCCCCCCTCCACGAACTCGTAAGTCATTCATAAATTATTGGAGTTCGCACATAATTAATCCTGATCGCAGATCACGCATAACCAGATGCAACGGGCTTACGTAGAATTGGCGCAATTTAACGATTTACAAACCACAGTAGATGAGTGAGGGGATTTATAATCTTAGATGTCTACCTTACCGATATTGTGCTCAAATGGTTCGTGTCCATGCTAGGCTACTAGAATTTTCTCGATCTCGTCATAAAATTATATTGCACAATTGTGAGAAACGAATTTCGCGTATGCAACTTCAAGGTTATTTATCATTTTATCACAAATGACCTTGAAGTTGTTTACGAAAAATTCGTTTCTCACAATTGAGCAATATAATTTTGTAACGTCATCGAGTACATTCTAGAAACTTAGCACAGACACGAACCACTTGAGCTGCCAAACGGTATCGATGTCGGTAAGATAGAAATCTAGGAATTGAAACTCATCTACTAACCCATGCTTATGTTTCCCGCAAAGCACAGTGCAAAGTGTTGTGCAATAACACTTGGCAAGTTTACCACATTTGCATACAGCCTCGAATACTCACGATAAAACAGTATTAATAAATTAACCCTTTAATTTTGCACACGTAACAATTATTCACATGTGTGCACTTACCATTGGATCATTCCAATTTACCATTTTAATATTAAATTAACTTAACTCAAAGGTCAACCCTTTATTTGGCAATATAATTTTAGAACTCTTGTTACCTTATGTTACAACTTATAATTATAACTTGCAATCCGTTATTCTATTCATTTAGTTACATTTAGTTTTATTAACAAAAAAAAAATTCTAGAAATCAAAAACAACGTAGCACTAAAAAGTTTTATTCTGAATCCTCTAAAATCTAGGTAAAATTCGTCATTCTCAGAATTTTGGAAAAATCGCTACTATTAATTTTTTTCTTAATATGAGTATGCCCATTTTAGAAACTTTTTATTAACTTTACATTAATGAGTTCATCTTGTAGAAACAATTCTTATTGTTAGAGTGAATGTAAATATGAATCCTGGAAGCTCTGCAAATTACCTTTGAAACATTATTTAAGCCTTTGGACACTTTCCGTAATTGAAAAAGCATTTTTTTAAAAATGCAGAATATCTTAGTAACGGAAATAACAAAATCATTATTTAATTTAGTGTTTCGCTATCTTAATTGCTAATATCTTCTGCATTTTTTTCAGATGCTTTTTCAATGTCAGTAAGTTTTCAGGGCTGAAGTAAAATTTTGTGACAATTAGCAGTCTTTTCAGAATTTACTTTTATTTTGAGGGATCACTAAAAATAAGATTTTCTCCTAGATGAAGTCATTAATGTGAAGTGTATCAAAATTTAAGAAAACGGGATATTCCCCACATTATAAAAAAAATTACTTGTGAATTTTCCAAAATTCTGAGAATAACTAATTTTTCTTTTTTTCTTTGGTGCCTAGAATTGAAGAGGTTCAAGGGATTTTCTAATTTGACCTTTTATTCACCTCATTTGAATTACGATTTCGAGACCAAATTCTGGAGGTTAAAATCTGTGATAAAAAACCAAAATCGAAAACCTTGGCTGTGCCTTTTTTTTAATTTAACAGAATTGATAATATGCCAAATGAAGTGTAGATTAAATATTAACGAATATTAAAATTACTCAACGATTACATTCCAGCTTTAAGTAACATGATTGAAAATAACTTAATTTGACAAGACAATTTATTTATTGTTGTTGTATGGAAACTTTCCACGACTATTTTTGAGTTTATAGAATAGGGTGAGTGAAAATGCTAAATCTGAAAAAAGTGGAAAAAGGATTTTAAAATCGCTTAATATCTTCTGTTCGGTTTTTGGGTCAGAAAATTTAAAGTTTATCAAATTCAAGAATAATTTCCTACTAGTTAAAAATTTTGGCGAATTTTTTATAGATTAAATTTTTACTAGTCAATAATTATAAAGAGTTATGAAATGAAAAAACTTTTTGCTAATTTTAGAATTTTTTGAAAATGCCCAAAAAAACATGTTTTTGCGATTTAGTCATATTCATATATTCCGGAAAAAGTTTATTATATTGAACTTGAAAATTCCTCTACTACCAAAGAAACACGTTATCATTTTTCTTTTTCGGAAAAACATTTTTTCTTCATAAGCATGTTCCTTTGGTTCAAGTTGAAGAAATTTCAGGTTCGATACATTCAAATTTTTTCAAAAAGTGTACATTCAACTCAATCGAAAAAATATGTTTTTTTGCGGATGTACAAAAAATTCGGAATTGGACAGAAATTTTTTTTAATTCAGAATTTTTCAATATTGTTCTACAGCAAAACTACTACATACAACAAAAATCGCCATAATTTTTCAACCAGTAGGTAATTTTTTTAAATTTGAAATCCAAAAACCAAACAGAAGGTATTACTCGATAAAATTTTTTTATTGTTTTCGCATGGAAACCTGAAGTTTTTTCTACCGGGACCAAACGTTTTAATTAATTTTCGCACTTTTACTGCGCCCTTTATTATAGAATAAACTTTTTTTATTCCACCAATTTTTAGAGAAAATAATAATCAATGTGACCAATGTCAAATTAAGTTAGACAATTAGAATGGAAGATTTAATAAAACGGTAAAAAGAGCTACTGAAATACATAAATTTTAAATAAGTATTAATATTTTAATAACGATAACATTGCTTAACAATTAAAGTGATGGTATTAGCTTGGATTAATTAAGATGGAATTTTTTGAAAACATAAATCGTTATTATCGCTTTACGTTCTAATGCAAGTAAGATGGATGGAATGAAAGTTTAACCAATACTAGAAATATTTTCATGTGATATATATATAACTTACGTATATAAAATATTTATTAAAATATGTGTTCATATGTTCTTAATGATTCATGTTTAATTTTTCAATGTGTCATTGTAATATAACCAGGGGTGGACTGGTATCTTGAAATTTATATTTTGATAATGAAAGTTCAAAGACACTAACTTACCAGGCCACCCTAAATGTGATATTTTAATACTGCACAAAATATTCTGTTGTGTCACAAATTTTGTTTGCAGCTTTGAGTGTTAAATAATAACTAAAATTCAAATAATAAAGTCATTAAAACATTCATTATTGCGAACATCCATATTAGACGGAGACACTTTTTTTGTTGTTGAAATTTCTGATCGAGAGTGAATAAATAGAGACAATTAGCAATTAAATACATTAATTACAGCTATAGAAAATGATGATCCCTGCGTACCCTCACCATGTGGGCCAAATAGTCAATGCCGAGTTGTAAATAATCAGTCAGTGTGCAGTTGCATGCCCACATATTTGGGAAGTCCGCCTGGATGTCGGCCCGAATGTGCAATCAGTTCTGAATGTTCTACAAACAGAGCATGTATTAACCAAAAATGTGTAGACCCATGTGTTGGTCTTTGTGGTCAAAACACAATTTGCAGAGTTGTAAATCATAGTCCCATTTGTGCCTGTAAACCGGATTGTACAGGAGATCCCTTCACCAGATGTTTCCCTATACCAAGTAAGACAATATTTGAAAATTGCGGATCTAACAAAACAGCCTATTTATGTAGTTTGAAGTGTTGTCAGTCAGATGTTTGCGAAAAAAGTACTTCTTTTAGTTTTAAGTTTTAAATTAGCAAAGTGAAGCGAATAATTGCTTTTACTGCTATAACGCTTTAAAAATGATACCCGATCAAAGGTGCGCTTATGATGAAATGTTTGCGCTTTTGATTAAATATTTGCGCTCATGATGAAAGGTTTGCGCTTATGATGACATTTTTGCGCTTATAAAGAAATATTTACGCTCGTGATGAAATGTTTGCGCTTATAATGAACATTTTGCGCTTATGATGAAAATTTTGCGCTTATGAAGAAATATTTGCGCTCGTGATGATATTTTTTTGCTTATTTTCAAAATGTTGCGCTTATGAAGAATTATTTGCGCTCATGATGAAATGGTTGCGCTTATGATGAAATATTTCGATGATCTATATTAAATAAAACCTCTCTTCGAGTGTACGTCTAAAACGATCACTCTCTCCTTCGCCGTCTCAAAGAAAGAATCTGCTTTTTGAGTTGGTCCATAGTTTTTATTACACATCATACGTGGCAAACGGCACACCAAGTTTAGTAATTGATATTCTCTGGTTTGGATGCACTATTCTCCCATCGACTTTTCAAACAATTTAAAGCTTTTTCGGATTTCAATCGTGTGCGAAAATATGAATCTTGCGGACGTTTCGTGAAAATTGCAGTTCACTTCTTCAGGGCTGACCTGAAACTGAAGTTTCAGGCTATGTTGTTCATATATATGTATTCTCTACGATGTCTGTGATTGGCCAGAGCGCCCCATGGTGGGGACTGGTCGAACTTGATTGGCCAATCAAGTTTTTTTTTCAAACCCGGGAGGACGGAAAGCCAAATCGGATTAGTATTATAACCATTGTCCCTATTGATATTATTAGTGTGTTTTAAGATGTCGATTGCTTCTCTATGTTTTCTTGGAAAAATATTGTACGTTTTTGCGATGACGGTTGTTTTGGCAAAATTAAATGCTATGTCCTGTTTCGATATGATGTTCAGCTAGTGCTGATTGCGTGAAATGTTTTAGCCTGACTTTACTCTCATGTTCCTTCACACGTTGGCTCACCGCTCTCCCGGTTTCTCCAGTATAGACTTTTCCACATGAGCAAGGGATTTTATATACTCTCGGATCATTAAGAGGTGTAAAGTCTATATTGGAGAAATCGGGAGCGCGGTGAGCCGACGTGTATAAGAACATGAGAGTAAAGTCAGGCTAAGACATTTCACGCAATCAGCACTATCTGAGCATCATATCGAAATAGGACATAGCATTTTATTTGAGAAAACAACTGTCATCGCAAAAACGTACACAATTTTTCCAAGAAAAAATAGAGAAGAAATCGAAATCTTAAAAAAAACCCTCATAACATCAATAGGGACAATGGATATAATACCAATCCGATTTGGCTTTCCGTCCTCCCGGGCTTTTAAAAAAAGACTTGATTGGCCAATCAAGTTCGACCAGTCCCCACCATGAGGCGCTCTGGCCAATCACATGCATCGTAAAGAATACATATATAAGAACAACATAACCTGAAACTTCAGTTTCAGATCAACCCTGAAGAAGTGAACTGCAATGTTCACGAAGCGTCGGCAAGATTCATAGTTTCGCACACGATTAAAATCCGAAAAAGCTTCATATTTTAAATTTATTATAATGAATCATCGTGAAAGCATTAAATATATTTTCAAACAACGTTGACATTCAGTGTAACCTATTTCATAATTCAGTTTCAATTTATAAATGACTATAATTGGCATAATAACCATTGAATGTTCTCTGCTACTTGTTTCCATTCTTGATTTCCCTAAATTCCTAGAATATTCTGGATTCCTGAATTCCTGTGATGTTCCGAATTCCTTAAATGCCCTGAACTCCTTGAATTGACTGAACTCCTTGAATTTCATGAATTTGTTTCTAAATTCCCTGAATTTCTCGAATTTCTCTGAATTCCTTGAATTTCTCTGAATTGTCTGAATTCTTTAAATTGCCTGAATTCTTTGAATTGTTCGAATTCCTGATTCCCTAAAAATCTTTGAATTCATTGAATTCTCAGAAATCCTTGAGTTCTCTGAATTTACTAAAATCTTTTAACATTCTGATTTCCTGAATTCCTAGAATATTCTGGATTCCTACATTCCTGTAACGTTCCGAATTCCTTAAACTTCCTGAATTCCTTAAATGCCCTGAACTCCTCAAATTGACTGCACTCCTTGAATTTCTTGAATTTGTTAAATTTCTCTGAATTCCCTGAATTCATTTGAATTTCTCTGAATTCCCTGAATTGCCTGAATTCGTTAAATTACCTGAATTTTTT
>CAKNYM010051911.1:147170-172331 GCA_932195095.1 Andricus curvator | reverse complement strand
CTCTGAATTCCTTGAATTTCACTGAATTCCCTGAATTGCCTGAATTCTTTGAATTTCTCGAATTCCTGATTTCCTAAAAATCTTTTAATTCATTGAATTCTCAGAAATCCTTGAGTTCTCTGAATTTACTAAAATCTTTTAACATTCTGATTTCCTGAATTCCTAGAATATTCTGGATTCCTGAACTCCTGTAATGTTACGAATTCCTTAAATTTCCTGAATTCCTTAAATGCCCTGAACTCCTCAAATTGACTGAACTGCTTGAATTTCTTGAATTTGTTAAATTTCTCTGAATTCCCTGAATTTATTTGAATTTCTCTGAATTCCTTGAATTTCTCTGAATTCCCTGAATTGCCTGAATTCGTTAAATTACCTGAATTTGTTGAATTCCTTGAATTCCTGATTCCCTAGAAATCTTTCAATTCGTTGAATTCTCTGAAATCCTTGAGTTCTCTGAATTTACTAAAATCTTTGAACATTTTGATTTCCCTGAATTCCTAGAATATTCTGGATTCCTGAATTCCTGTAATGTTCCAAATTCCTTAAATGCCCTGAACTCCTTGAATTTCTTGATTTTGTTAAATTTCTCTAAATTCCCTGAAATTCTCGAATTTCTCTGAATTCCCTGAATTGCCTGAATTCGTTAAATTGCCTGAATTCTTTGAATTTCTCGAATTCCTAATTCCCTAAAAATCTTTGAATTCGTTGAATTCTCTGAAATCCTTGAGTTCTTTGAATTTACTAAAATCTTTTAACATTCTGATTTCCCTGAATTCCTAGAATATTCTGGATTCCTGAATTCCTGTAATGTTCCGAATTCCTTAAATGCCCTGAACTCCTTGAATTTCTTGAATTTTTTAAATTTCTCTAAATTCCCTGAATTTCTCTGAATTCCCTGAATTACCTGAATTCGTTAAATGTCCTGAATTCTTTGAATTTCTCGAATTCCTGATTCCCTAAAGATCTTTGAATTCGTTGAATTCTCTGAAATCCTTGAGTTCTTTGAATTTACTGAAATCTTTTAACATTCTGATTTCCCTGAATTCCTAGAATATTCTGGATTCCTGAATTCCTGTAATGTTCCAAATTCCTTAAATGCCCTGAACTCCTTGAATTTCTTGAATTTGTTAAATTTCTCTAAATTCCCTGAATTTCTCGAATTTCTCTGAATTCCTTGAATTTCTCTGAATTCCCTGAATTGCCTGAATTCGTTAAATTGCCTGAATTCTTTGAATTTCTCGAATTCCTGATTCCCTAAAAATCTTTGAATTCGTTGAATTCTCTGAAATCCCTGAGTTCTTTGAATTTACTGAAATCTTTTAACATTCTGATTTCCCTGAATTCCTAGAATATTCTGGATGCCTGAATTCCTGTAATGTTTCGAATTCCGTAAATGCCCTGAACTTCTTGAATTGACTGAACTCCTTGAATTTCATGAATTTGTTAAATTTCTCTAAATTCCGTGAATTTCTCGAATTTTTCTGAATTTCACTGAATTCCCTGAATTGCCTGAATTCGTTAAATTGCCTGAATTCTTTGAATTACTCGAATTCCTGATTCCCTAAAAATCTTTGAATTCGTTGAATTCTCTGAAATCCTTGAGTTCTCTGAATTTACTCAAATCTTTTAACATTCTGATTTCCCTGAATTCCTAGAATATTCTGGATTCCTGAATTCCTGTAATGTTCTGAATTCCTTAAATTCCCTGAACTCCTTGAATTGACTGAACTCCTTAAATTTAATTAATTTGTTAAATTTCTCTAAATTCCGTGAATTTCTCGAATTTCTCTGAATTCCTTGAATTTCACTGAATTCCCTGAATTGCCTGAATTCGTTAAATTACCTAAATTCTTTGAATTACTCGAATTCCTGATTCCCTAAAAATCTTTGAATTCGTTGAATTCTCTGAAATCCGTGAGTTCTCTGAATTTACTAAAATCTTTTAACATTCTGATTTCCCTGAATTCCTAGAATATTCTGGATTCCTGAATTCCTGTAATGTTCCGAATTCCTTAAATGCCCTGAACTCCTTGAATTTTTTTAATTTCTCTAAATTCCCTGAATTTCTCTGAATTCCCTGAATTACCTGAATTCGTTAAATGTCCTGAATTCTTTGAATTTCTCGAATTCCTGATTCCCTAAAAATCTTTGAATTCGTTGAATTCTCTGAAATCCTTGAGTTCTTTGAATTTACTGAAATCTTTTAACATTCTGATTTCTCTGAATTCCTAGAATATTCTGGATTCCTGAATTCCTGTAATGTTCCGAATTCCTTAAATGCCCTGAACTCCTTGAATTGACTGAACTCCTTGAATATAATTAATTTGTTAAATTTCTCTAAATTCCCTGAATTTCTCGAATTTCTCTGAATTCCTTGAATTTTACTGAATTCCCTGAATTGCCTGAATTCGTTAAATTGCCTGAATTCTTTGAATTACTCGAATTCCTGATTCCCTAAAAATCTTTGAATTCGTTGAATTCTCTGAAATCCTTGATTTCTCTGAATTTACTAGAATCTTTTAACATTCTGATTTCCCTGAATTCCTGAAATATTCTGAATACCTAAAATTTCTTGAGTATCCTGTAATTCTTGAATATTCTGAATTCCCTGAATTCCCGAAAATCTCTAAAATCCTTGAATATTCTGAATTCGTGAATTTCCTTGAATTATCGGAATTTATTGAATTCCTTAAATTCCTCAAATATTCTGAGTTCTCTGAATTTCCTTAAATTGATTTAATTCCCTAAAATGTTTGAACATCCCGTATTCCTTAAATATCCGGAATTGCTTGAATTCTCTGAAATACCTCTGAATTATTTTCATTATCAAGGGATTTCAAAGACTTCGAAATAATGCAAGGAATTTAGTGAATTTAAGCGAATTTCAGGAATTCAGATATTCAGAATTCAATCTGAATTCAAAATAATTCGAGTGATTTTAAAATAATTTTAATGAATTAAAGTGTATCAAAATTCTTTTTAAATAATATGTTCAACCAGAGAGTATTCATTACTAAACCTATCCACTGTTTGCTGAGTATATGCACCAAATCCACACCATGGCCCTGGCAGCCGAAGCAGATACACCGATACAAGTAGAAGGCTACTTATTTTCCTTTACCTGCAACAGATGTCCCTTTCATTGTTATGAGATTAAGGCCTGTTAAAAAAAATGAAATTATGAAAATACGCCTAAATTACATTTTAATTAGCTAGAGCAATTTCCTTATATGATCAGAAAAAAGTTTAAAAGGGTTTATGAAAATCGTTCAATATTATAAGTAATAAAGGAAATCTTTAAGTGCATATACATAAGTACAATATCTCCCCACTGAGACTGAAGATATTAACCGATTTTTCACTATCTTTTTCAATCTTCTCGTCATAATTGAATAAAGCTAATGCAGCATTTTTAAATTAAATTTAATAATATTATACCAAATATTAATTTGTTGGCTGTGTCTAGACGTCCCGAAAAAATTCGGGAGTTAGAAAAGGGGATGGACTAGTAATCCCGAAAATTCGGGATGACTAGCCAAATTTATGAAAAATATTTGAATATTCTCCCGAATTTCGGGACGACGAGACACTTTGTAATTTTTCAGCCAGCTCTCATCCTCTAACAATGGTAAGGTCACTCGAAGCAAACAATCGCCCACACAACTGGTAGTCAAGTGTCCTCCTAAGTTTCTTGTATTGTGAAAAAATGGTAGGGTGGTGGGTCTGACGCACTCCAGTAAGTGCAAAAAAATTTTGGGAAACGCTGGTCTAAACCCGCGTTTCCCAAAAGGTTTTCGCACTTTCTGTGGTCCGGCAGATACACCATTCTACAATTTTCTCACAATACCAGCACGCAAGGGGGGCACCTGATTGCCAATCATGCGGCCAGTCGCTTTCCTCACGTGACCTTCCAATTGTTAGAGGATTACAGCCGGTTGAGAAGAATTAAAAGTAAAATATTAATAAGTTGAATTGTAATGGACTGCATTAGCTTCATTGCAGTATGGCGAGATGATTCTAAAAAGATAGTGAAAAATCGGTAAATATCTTCAACCCCAGTGGAGAGTTATTGTACTTTTTTATGCACTTAAAAATGTCTTTTATTACTTCAAATATCAACCGATTTTCATCAACCCTTTTTGAACTTTTTTTAATTATATAAGGAAATTGATTCAGACAATTAAAATTTAGTTGAACCATCTTTTCATCATTTTAGTTTTTGTAACAGGCCTTAATCTCATAACAATGAAATGGTCATCCGTTGCACGTAAAGAAAAGTAGCCTTCTACTCATATCAAGGTGTCTGTCTCGGCTTCCGCTGCTTTTATTTGCTTATCCCTCTGCCGCGGCAATAGTTTGGGAATCGCTGGTTCTGGTTTCGACCAGGCCTATCCAAATAGGAGAAATCGACTCAAACGATACATGTTCGAGTTCCACCAATACTTCCTTCTGCTCAGGTTCAGAGGCTTGGGGTGGTAGCCGCTCTCATGAAGTTGAATGAGTAGAGGTCGGTGGTGGTGGAAAAATCCGATCTAGCAAATGAGCAATTTCAACGAAATTTCCCTTATCTGGGCAGGCCTGGTTTACGCGACCAACGCCAGCGAGGCTTTTTAGACGTTCACTCCAAGAGAGTCCTCTTCAACATAGAGGTATTGATTTATGCTCCCTAATAAATGATCAATTTTCCAGAGCCTGTGAAAGACCCAACACAAGTACAAAACCCTTGTATACCCTCTCCATGTGGATTAAATGCTGAATGTCGTAATAATGGAGGCATACCTTCATGTTCTTGTTTACCCAACTATTTTGGAAGCCCACCTAATTGCAGACCGGAATGTACCATAAACCCTGACTGCCCAAGCAACAAGGCCTGTATTTTGGAAAAGTGCAGAGACCCATGTGCAGGCTCTTGTGGACTTGGTGCCCTTTGCAGTGTTAATAATTATACCCCAGCATGTACATGTCCTCCCGGTTATACTGGAGATCCATTCACTAGTTGTCAACCTCCATCAAAACGTAAGACTTGATACTTTTTATAAGTACAAACTTATAAATATTCATGCTGCACCCTAATTCACTAAAAAAAATGAAGTACAATGAAGCCTACTAAAAATATCACAAAAGCTTTTGCAAAACCTTGTCAAAGGTTGCACAACTTTTTGGCAGTAGAACTATCTTTGAAGTTTCAAGTATTGTGGTTGGTTAGGTGGTCCTCATCCTAGGTATTCAATCAGCAGAAAATGCTGATTCCCTGAAAATAATTTTGCCGAAAAAGCACGAGATATTTAGTAGTAATTTGGGGAATTTTTAGTAACAATCTAAAAGTTGCTTAAAACTACTAAATTGTTAGTAAAAAACTAGTGGTTTTTTGGGAAAATGATGTTAAGGGAATTTCAACTTTCTGATAAATGAATACCTACCGGTATTTATTTACATTGTGCTTTTTTTAGCCACTTAAGACGATACCTATGTAATGGTTAAAATATCCTGATTTTAAAAAACTTGAAATTTCCAAAATATTCAGAATGCGGACCCCACCATTTTTGGTCAAGAATTGCATTATCTATAGTTATTAACTAAGAATGATTAAATCAAGATAGCAGTTGTAAAAAACAACCTTTTTGGGCAAAAATCGCTTAACAGGTCAATTCTAAAGGCATTTCAATATTTCAATCCGACCAAAACGAAACTTGTTATTTAACAACAAAGTTTCAACTTTTCTTGTCTAACTTTTTAGAGATACTACTTCTTTTAAGGCCTTGAAATTCATTTTAACAGTTTATAAATCAATTTACTAACTAACTGAAACGAATTTCCAGTGAGCTAGAGTAGAAAAAATAGTTTTTTATAATGTTATAAAAAAATTATGAACAAAAGTAATTTTTTCGTAATTCGCAATAATTAGCGATTTGAAATTCATAGCTGGAATGCTCAGCTGACATATATTGATATGCGATTGCAGATAGTTAAAAATAGCCGCTGCTTATCAATTATTTAAAAAAATTTATAAACAAATGCATATTTCGACCATTTTTACATGAATAGGCTTTATTCTGCCTGCGTAATCTACTAGAATTGTTTAAAAACTTGATAGAAATGTCCAAAAATAGGCTAGTTTTGGAATATGTAATTGGCCTTCATCTTTGATTTTTTGCACATCTTGAATTTTTCTGCCCACTTCTTCTTGCAATATTTGAATATTCTTAGTTAATAACTATAGAAAATGCCATTTCTGACCCAAATTGTTGGATTCTTAATTTTTGAAATTTCAATATATTCTAAATTAAGATATTTTAAGAAGTACATAGGGATTATCACCCTATTCGGATGGTTTATTTTTTAAATGTAAATGAGGACAACGCTATTGGTTATTTGTTCCTCATATACTTCAACTTGAAAAAACCTAGATCTGGAATCAAAATGAAACTTCCTCTCTGCTTATGGAACTTCAAATTTAGTTTCGTTTCTACGACCAATCATTAAAAACACATAGGAAAAACAAAGTGGCATGCCAACATCGAAAATTAGAAAGTAGGTACACAAAAAATTAGATATTCGACTTGAAATCTATACCTGCAACGCAAACACCTTATTTTTCCTGTGCAATTCAAACATTAATCATGCTGACTAATAAAAAGCACATTAAAATCACTCGAATAATAAAAATATACTTCCAGCAAGCAACGATATCCCAACAGATCGTTGCAACCCGTCCCCCTGTGGACCAAACTCACAATGTAATGATGGCCTGTGTACATGTTTACCTGAATATAAAGGAGACCCATACACGATGTGCCGTCCAGAATGTGTTCTCAACACAGATTGTGCTTTTAATCAAGCTTGTGTTCGTAGCAAATGTATCGATCCATGCCCTGGCACATGTGGTCAAAATGCCCAGTGTATGGTTTATAACCATATAACAATGTGCACTTGTCCACCAGGAATGTCCGGAAATGCATTTGTCCTGTGTTCAAAACCAAATGGTGTGTAACTATTTTAACTGAAAAATAATCCAGTGGGTAAAAATAACTTGTCATCCTGAGGGCGTCCGAAAGAAGTCTTCAGGATTTTAATGTCATTCCAATTGATGTACAAAAGACGTATCATATTCTAAGAACATTTTTAGGACATCAATTGGACAGAAATCGACGTCCTGGGAATGGCGATGTCTTTTTGCCGACTGGGAAGCCAATTTCTGCTTGAACTATGAAAATGTGCTGCTCATGAATATCTCTATCACCTTGTTTGAGTGTCACTCTTTTTATAGGACCCATATCAGCTAATCCTTGCAGCCCTTCACCCTGTGGTCCCAACAGTCAGTGTAGAGTCGTGAATGAACAACCGGTTTGTTCATGCGTACCAGGCTTCTTAGGAAGTCCGCCTACTTGTAGGCCAGAGTGTACCCTTAGTTCCGACTGTTCTCGTGACCTTGCATGCAGTAATCAAAAATGTATAAATCCTTGCAATGGATCTTGTGGTATTAGGACCCAGTGCCAAGTTATCAAACACAATCCAATATGTAGCTGCCTACCAGGAAACACCGGTGATCCATTTGTCCAGTGTTATCCAATAAGTAAGGATGATCTTATATCTTTAACCAAAATAATGAATAAGCTTTTTGGGTTCGCTTTTTCCAATATGCGTTTAAAACATAAAATCCTGCTTTCCGATTGCAATATTAAGTGAATATCTATTCGAATTGTAATTATTCTTTTAGTAGAAGATCGACCTGTGGACAGAGGATCCCCCTGTTTACCATCGCCGTGTGGTCCCAACTCTCAATGTCAAGTAGTAAACAATTCACCCTCGTGTTCCTGCCTACCCGAGTACTTAGGTTTGCCACCAAATTGTAGACCCGAGTGCATTAGTAATAGCGAATGTCCGATCCACCAAGCATGTACAAACCGTAGATGTACAGACCCTTGCATTGGGTCTTGCGGATCGAATACCGAGTGTCGTGTAGTGAGTCATACGCCGATGTGTGTTTGTAGAGCTGGTTTTACGGGAGATCCCTTCACACAGTGCATCGTTGAACAACGTAAGAAACATTTGCTTCTATTATCTATAAATAATCATGAAATTTGAATCCTAAAGATCATTATATCACCAGCTGTCGTCATTGAAAATCCAACACCTTGCACACCATCACCCTGCGGCTCTAATGCTGTATGTAGAGAACAAAATGGCGCTGGATCGTGTACTTGTTTACCAGAATATATAGGAAATCCCTATGAAGGATGTCGACCTGAGTGTACTGTCAATTCAGACTGTCTATCAAATTTAGCTTGCATACAATCTAAATGCCAAAATCCATGCCTCGGCACTTGTGGACCAAATGCTGAATGTCAAGTTATAAACCACTCCCCATCTTGCAACTGTGTTTCTGGCTACACTGGAGATCCTTTCCGTTATTGCAGTCCAGCCAGATTACCTGGTAATTTTAATAAATGTGTATTATTTTTTACCATCATTCAATTTAATACTGCAAATACAAGTAAATTTCTTTTTAGAACTGGCTGATCAAATAGATCCATGCAGTAGGACCCCTTGTGGTCCCTACAGTCAATGTAGAAATGTAAATGAGCAAGCTGTGTGTTCATGTCTACCCAGCTTTATAGGAAGCCCACCTGCATGTCGACCTGAATGTGTTGTGAGCACAGAATGCTCATTAGATAAATCGTGTATTAATCAAAAGTGCACAAATCCATGTCCAGCTTCTTGTGGTCTAAGTACAAACTGTAGAGTTATAAACCACAGTCCCATCTGTACTTGTAAAAATGGATATACAGGAGATCCTCTGACTAGATGTTTCTTGCTGCCAAGTAAGACCTTCTCACCTTTATGCAATAACTGTCTACAATTCGTAATAGTTGTTCCGCGACTATATTTTAACTTTCAATATCTTTCAGAACCAATACAAGACCCAATAGTGCTTCAAAATCCTTGTGTACCTTCACCGTGTGGATCATACTCAGAATGTCGCGACGTAAATAATTTGCCAGCTTGTTCATGTGCGCCATCATACATTGGGTCCCCACCTAACTGTAGGCCTGAATGTGCGATAAACTCAGATTGTCCAAGTAATCAAGCTTGTTTAAACGAAAAATGTCGAGATCCATGCCCAGGTTTATGCGGACTTTCAGCTCGTTGTTCAGTTCTTAATCATGTTCCATCCTGCACTTGCATTGAAGGTTTTAGTGGGGATCCTTTTGTAAACTGTTATCCAAAACCACTACCACGTAAGGATTTATTTTATTATTTCTCTGAATCCTATAGCTACTGAGCAGCATAATAATAAACCCAATATCATTTTCTTTAGCACCAGAACCCATCGAGACAGATCCCTGTAATCCATTCCCTTGTGGAGCAAATGCCCTATGTAGCAATGGCATTTGTAGCTGTCAGGCTGAATATACAGGAGATCCCTATAGTGGTTGCAGACCAGAATGTGTTCTTAATTCAGACTGTCCCCAAAATAGAGCTTGTGTGAAAAACAAGTGTATAGATCCATGTCCTGGAACTTGTGGGTCTAATGCACAATGCAACGTGTACGACCATGTTCCAATGTGTAGTTGTCCACCAGGCATGACAGGCAATGCTTTTGTGTTGTGCTCTCCTCGAGAAGGTATGTTTATCGAGATGAAGAGGGGAAGGTTTATTTTGTTTCAATTATCAAATACGTTATGATAATCGTGAATCGTATTTTTCTGTAAACAAAAAATTGTCCACGATACCACTATGGGAATTTTAGGGCCAATGTAGCAAAACATAGCATCAACTGATTTTCATGAAATTTGAGGAGCATAAGACCACGAGTTATGGGCTAACCCCAATTTCACAAATGAACCTTCCTTTCTTCTCTTATATTAATACATAGATTCGAATTCTCCTTTTCAACCTAAATTCGAAAAGATAATCAATCTAGGAATTTAGTTCAATTTGAACGACCAACAACATTATTAATTCATATTTTCCTTCTTCTTATGCGTTATAAATACAGATCAAAGACCAATTGACGCATGTAATCCATCACCTTGTGGACCAAATAGTAGATGTAGACCTATCAATGGTCAAGCAGTATGCACCTGTGTATCAGGTTATATTGGAAGTCCGCCTTCATGCAGACCAGAGTGTGTCGTTAGTTCAGATTGTCCTAGAGATAAAGCATGCAGTAATCAAAGGTGCATTGATCCTTGTGAAGGAACTTGTGGCTTGCGTGCAGAATGTAAAGTTGTCAATCATAATCCTTTCTGCACCTGCCCTTCAGGACTATCTGGTTCTCCGTTTACAATATGCGAAGCAATAAGTAAGAACACGAGACAACACCATTCCTTTTGATGTGTTTTGTTTGTTGAAGAAAAGTATAATATTCTAAATCAACCTTTTTACTTGCAGCTGTCAGACCAGTCATAAACACATGCCAACCATCTCCTTGTGGACCTAATGCCCAATGCAATGTTGTGAACGAGGCACCTTCATGTGCCTGTTTTCCAGGATTTTTAGGTTCCCCGCCGAATTGTAGACCCGAATGTGTTAGTAATAGCGAATGTCCAAGTCAGCAAGCCTGCATTAATCAAAAGTGTAGAGATCCTTGCCTAGGATCATGTGGTCCAAACGCTGAATGTCGAGTAGTGAGTCACTCTGTTATGTGCATATGCCCCACTGGTTATAGTGGTGATCCATTCACGCAATGCATACTTCAACAACGTAAGTTAAGCTCCTATGTTCAACAGAGTCGTTTTATCATTCAGGATTATCAATTCAATCATTTTTCCTTAGAAACTGCCATCGAAATTGTTAATCCTTGCACGCCATCACCTTGCGGTACAAATGCCGTTTGTAGAGAACAAAGCAATGTCGGATCATGTTCATGTTTGCCGAATTATTTGGGAAATCCTTATGAAGGATGTCGTCCAGAATGTACCATCAGTTCTGACTGTCCTTCGAATTTAGCTTGTATTCGATCAAAATGTCAGAATCCATGCCCTGGAACTTGTGGTCAGAATGCCGATTGTTATGTCACAAACCATCTACCCCAGTGTGTCTGCCGTACTGGATACTCGGGAGATCCATTCCGTTTTTGTTCTTTTGCATCGCAAGCTGGTAAGAATCTAATATAAAAAGTTGTTGATCAACAGAAAGGTTAAACAGTTATCAACATTCAACATTTTTGTTGTCATACAGTAATAGCAGAAGATCCTATAGACCCATGCCGTCCCTCGCCTTGCGGTCCAAACAGTCTGTGTCGAAATGTTAACGGGCAAGCTGTGTGTACATGTCAACCGCAATATACTGGAAGTCCACCTTCTTGTCGCCCAGAATGTACAGTGAGTGCAGAATGTCCAATGGATAGAGCATGTATAAACCAGAAATGTGTGAATCCGTGTCCAAGTCCGTGTGGAAGAAGTACTACTTGTAGAGTGATAAATCATAGTCCTATTTGTACATGTCAAAACGATTATACTGGAGACCCATTTGTCAGATGTTTCCCGGTTCAAAGTAAGTTTTGTGCCAGCAGCAATAATTCAAATTTCGATTTCCTAATTGTTATTTTTGTTAGTACGCGTTGCATGTAATTAATTATTTACAGAACCAGTAACACCACCAACAGCACAAAATCCATGTATACCATCCCCATGTGGTCCATTTTCGGAATGTAGAGCGATTGGAGATGCACCATCTTGCTCTTGTTTACAATTATACATCGGTAGTCCTCCAAACTGTAGACCTGAGTGTACAATAAACTCCGATTGCCCTAGTAATAAAGCTTGCATTCGAGAAAAATGCAGAGATCCTTGTCCCGGATCCTGTGGGGTATTCGCTGAGTGTTCAGTAAATAATCACGTACCAATTTGTACTTGCCCACAAGGATATACCGGAGATCCATTCACCAGCTGCGTCTTGCAACCAATCACATGTAAGATTCTTCCATTATTCCATAGTTTCCCTAAATGAATCTTCTTAAAGTAAAATACAGAATAGAAAACCTGTTGTTTTAATTTCCTTACTCAATTTTATTTGGTACTATTATAGCTATACAAGAAACACCTGTAGACCCCTGTAGTCAATCACCTTGTGGGCCGAATGCTGTTTGTGATGACGGTTCTTGTACTTGCCAAGCAAACTATTTTGGAGATCCATATTCAGGCTGTCGACCAGAATGTGTTCTGAACACAGATTGTCCTTCTAACAGAGCATGTCTACGAAACAAATGTATCGATCCTTGTCCTGGCACGTGCGGTCAAAATGCGTTATGTAACGTCTACAATCACATACCCATGTGCAGTTGTCCAGGCGGCATGACAGGAAATGCTTTTATATCATGCTCGCCCGTGAGAGGTATTGACACAATTAACAATAATGCGAATTATTTTTTTACTTTTTATAGAAGTTATTTTTCACATGAACTTTGCTCGAATACTAAAACATTCTTATGAGATCGGAGATTATCTAGAAAATACCTTCTATTCATAGCAAAGAAAAATCAGCACTCAGTAAAGTACGATAATTATAAACCAATTATACTTTCAAATAGATCAACCACCGATGACTCAACCATGTAACCCATCACCATGTGGCCCTAATAGTCAATGTCGGGAAATAAACGGACAAGGAGTTTGCTCATGTATCTCTGGTTTTACTGGAAGTCCGCCAACTTGCAGACCAGAATGCATTGTTAGCACTGATTGTTCTCCTATGGAATCATGCATTAATCAAAAATGCGGTAATCCATGTGTTGGCTCCTGCGGTATCTCAGCAATTTGTCAAGTAGTGAATCATAATCCTATCTGTAGTTGCCCTGAAAGAATGACTGGAGATCCATTCATCAGATGTTCACCTGCGCGTAAGCTCTTCTACACAATTTTCAACGAACTTTATCTTCATTTCGCTTTGACTTTCTCTACAAATCAGTATTAATATTTCAGTGAGCGATCCCATACCAAGTCAGAACCCTTGTCAACCATCACCTTGTGGTTTCAATTCTCAGTGCAGAGTTGTTAACAACGCACCTTCGTGCTCATGTCTTCCAGAATTTATTGGTGCACCACCTAATTGCAAACCAGAATGTATAAGTAATGACGAGTGTCCAAATCGTCGTGCTTGCATCAATAAAAAATGCCAAGACCCATGCGTAGGTTCTTGTGGAGCCAATGCTGTGTGCAATGTAATCACCCACACTCCAGTGTGTACGTGTGCCACTGGTTATACAGGAGATCCATTCACACAGTGTACCACTCAACAACGTAAGCAATTATTTGTATGGAAAACTAAAAATTTCATTCTTGGTAATAAAACAATGGGGGTCTCTATACTTAATTTTATTTTTAGCAATACCAATGTATGCACCCCAGCCATGTGTCCCATCTCCATGCGGTGCTAATGCTGTGTGTAAAGAAAGAAATGGTGCCGGTTCTTGCTCTTGCTTACCGGATTACCTTGGAGACCCTTATGAAGGTTGTCGTCCTGAATGTGTACTCAGTAGTGACTGTATTCCAAGCAAAGCTTGTATTAGAGCCAAGTGCGAAGATCCTTGTCCTGGAACTTGTGGACAGAATGCAGTTTGTCAAGTTATTAACCATTCTCCAACATGCTCATGCCTTCCTAGATATACAGGAGATCCATTCCGTTATTGTATTGAAGAAAGAGAGCAAGGTATTCTTTTCAAACAGAAATACATCACCAATATAAGAAATGAGTTCCTTTTTATCATTTATAACACTTTTATACCTCTAATAGTCGTAGATGTCAACCCCTGTCAGCCTTCTCCGTGTGGACCAAATAGTATATGTCGACAAAATAATGGAAATGCTGTTTGCTCGTGTCTCCCTCAATTTGTGGGATCCCCACCTGGATGTCGACCAGAGTGTGTAGTAAATTCCGAGTGTGCTCTTGCACAATCATGTATCAATCAGAAATGTGTCAACCCTTGTCCCGATCCATGTGGGATAAATACGGATTGCAGAGTTATAAATCACAGCCCAATATGCAGATGTAAATCTGGTTTTACCGGAGATCCCTTCACGTCTTGTTCGCCAGTACAGCGTTAGTGAATGCCAATTTTACTTAATAATAGCATTTACATCATTGACCAATTTAAAGAAATATTTGAATCTACCTAAATTCTTTTTTTCAATTTAGGCCCAATGGACACCCAAATAGCAATTCCAACAAACCCTTGCCTTCCATCACCTTGTGGACCTAACTCTCTTTGTCGTGAGAGCGGCGGCAATCCATCATGCTCATGTGCATCAAACTATATTGGAATACCACCAAATTGCAGACCCGAATGCACTATTAACGCGGAATGTCCATTAAATCTTTCTTGTATCCGCGAAAAATGTATGGACCCATGTCCTGGATCATGTGGAGTAGAAGCAATATGCAGTGTGGTTAATCACGCTGCCACTTGCGTTTGTCCGGAAGGATTTACTGGTGATGCATTCACAATTTGTCTATCAAGACCAGCAATAAGTAAGACATACTAATAAAAATAGAATTTTTGTAATTAATGTAAGGATTATCAAATCCAGAACCAGTTTTATCCTAACTTAAATACTTTTAGTTGAGGAACGCCCTGCCAATGACCCTTGCAATCCTTCACCCTGTGGTCCAAATGCCCTTTGTCGAGAAGGCGTTTGTTCTTGCTTATTTGAATATAGAGGAGATCCATACAGTGGTTGTCGTCCTGAATGTGTTGCTAACGATGACTGTTCACGAGATAAAGCTTGTATCCGAATGAAATGCGCTGATCCTTGTGTAGGAACTTGTGGACAAAATGCGCAATGTGTGACAATAAATCATTTACCATCATGCACTTGTCCTCCGGGAACTGAAGGAAACGCCTTCACTGCTTGTTCTCCACGTCGAGGTATTTAAAATTCTTGCCTGCTGTATTATTTTGGAAGAAGAGAATTAAGTTTATTCGTATTTATTTTTTTGAACATCAGACAATGATATAACTTTCCAATTCTATTAGATGATCCTGTAACAAGACCATGCTCTCCTTCACCTTGTGGGCCAAATAGTCACTGTCAAGCTATTAATGGAATTTCAGTATGCAAATGCATAGAAGGTTATAGCGGAAGCCCACCTTCATGTCGCCCAGAATGTGTTGTGTCTTCTGACTGTTCGCCAGCAACTGCATGTGTAAATCAGAAATGCATAAATCCTTGCTTAGGCTCTTGCGGCTTAAATGCTGAGTGTACGGTCATAAGTCACAACCCAATTTGCAGTTGTCGTCAAGGCTTTACTGGAAACCCATTCCAGGCGTGTGTAACACCGCCACGTAAGCCATTTCCGGATTATTATAAATACCTTCAAAATTGCAAGAATATTTTGATCACGATTCCTTCCCTTCCAGCTATAGGTGATATTACAGTTAGACCAACGGACCCATGTATCCCATCACCTTGTGGTCCACAATCCCAATGCCAAGTTAAGAATGGATTGCCCTCTTGTGCTAATATACCACAATCAATAGGATCACCTGGATGTATTAGCAATAGTGAATGCAGCTCTAACCAAGCCTGTATTAATAGAAAATGTACAGATCCTTGTACAGGATCTTGTGGATCAAATACTGAATGTCGAGTTTTTAGTCATACGCCAATGTGTTTGTGTAGTTCAGGATATACAGGAGATCCTTTCACACGCTGTACACCCATTCTCTGTGAGTTTCATTTTTTCATTTGTTTACGCGTCTATTTGATGAAAGGATATAGCATTTTTTTAAGTTCAGATAAAGACTCTAGTTGATGCTAAGTATAATTTTCATTCCTTTTTAACAGATGAAGAAAGTAGACCATGTTTACCAACTCCATGTGGTGCAAACGCGATATGTAGAGAATCAGGAGGTGCAGGATCTTGTTCTTGTTTATCAGATTATATTGGGAATCCCTATGAAGGTTGCAGACCACAATGTATTATAGACTCTGATTGTTCAGCAAATCTTGCATGCACAAGATCTAAATGTCAAGATCCTTGTCCAGGAACATGTGGACAAAATGCTCTTTGCCAAGTTGTCAATCATTCACCAGTATGTACATGTTTGCAAGGATTTGTGGGTGATCCATTCCGATTCTGTACCCCAATGCTTGAATCTCGTAAGATATTGTTTTTTACATTCATAGATCTACTAATAAATCAGGAATTCCATTTTTAACGATTATTTAAAACTTTTCTACAGCAACAGTGAAACCAAGCAACCCTTGTAATCCGTCCCCTTGCGGACCGTATAGCGAATGTCGCATTAATAACGGACAATCAGTTTGTTCATGTCTTCCAACATATATTGGCAGTCCACCTCTTTGTCGTCCAGAATGTGTCGTTAGTGCAGACTGCCCTACGACACGTGCTTGTGTCAATCAAGAATGTGTGGACCCATGTCCAGACCCATGTGGGGAAAATGCTCTTTGTAAAGTGATCAACCATAGCCCTATTTGCTTCTGTAAAAACGGTTTTATAGGAGATCCATTTTCAAGATGTTTCTTTATGGATGGTATGTTGTTTCTTTCTATATTTTACATCCCCAGATTTCTTCACCATTTTTCTGACACCTGGATGATATTTTAGAACCTGTAAAAGCACCAGTACCAAATAGAGATCCATGTATTCCATCACCATGTGGTGCTAACGCGTTATGTCAACGTGTTGGAGATACACCTGCATGTTCATGTTTATCAAATTATTTCGGAAGTCCACCTAACTGCAGACCAGAATGTACAGTAAATTCAGACTGTCCTAGCAACAAAGCTTGCATGCAAGAAAGATGCAAAGATCCTTGTCCAGGATCTTGTGGATTTGACGCCGAATGTTCAGTTTTGAATCACGTACCAAATTGTAGATGTCGTGAAGGGTTCACTGGTGATCCCTTTAGCCAGTGTCGTTTAATACCAGTACAAAGTAAGTTTCACGGAAAAAAACGTCTATTATAATCTTTGAAAAAACAAAATTTTCTACAACTGGAAATATACTTTTACTCGCAGACGAACCAGTGATTCAACAAAATCCGTGTGTTCCATTCCCTTGTGGAGCTAATGCAAATTGTGACAATGGGGTTTGTACATGTTTGCCAGAGTATTTTGGTAACCCAATCGCAGGATGTAGACCAGAATGTCTTCTTAATACAGACTGTTCTCGGGACAGAGCGTGTATTCGTAACAAGTGTGAAGATCCTTGTCCAGGAACTTGCGCTTTCAATGCTGTATGCAATGTTATTAATCATATTCCAATGTGTAGCTGTCCATCAGGCTTACAAGGAAATGCTTTTGTTCGGTGTAATTCTATACCAGGTACTACCTTTTTCATCAATATTAAATTTAAATGTTCCAGATTTTTTATTTATTTTGTAGAGTACTTTACGCAAAATACCACTTTACACATAATAACCTTTATTTGAATAGTGCAACCAGTATCCCCATGTGATCCATCGCCTTGCGGTCCAAACAGTCTTTGTCGTGCAAATAACGGCCAAGCAGTATGCACTTGCATTTCTGGATATCTGGGTAGTCCACCAACTTGTAGACCAGAATGTGCTGTAAACTCAGATTGTTCTTTAGACCGAGCTTGCGTTAATCAGAAGTGTCAAAACCCATGCACAGGTGCATGTGGCTTAAGAGCGCAGTGTAGAGTAATAAATCACAATCCAGTATGTCAGTGTCCTGCAGATTTCATTGGAGATCCATTCGTTCGCTGCATGCCAAGAAGTAAGATAACTTAAAGAACAACCCCTGAAATATTTACCTTGAATTTCCACAGAGTTTAACATTTGACTTTTAATTTGATTAGCACAAGAAATTGTTCCAACAAATCCGTGTCAACCGTCCCCATGTGGACCGAATGCGCAGTGTCAAGTTGTTAACGATTTATCGTCCTGCTCTTGTCTACCAAACTTTATTAGTTCGCCTCCAAACTGCCGGCCTGAATGCATCAGTAACAGTGAATGTCCCACCGATCAAGCATGTATGAATCAAAGATGTAAAGACCCTTGTCCTGGCTCTTGTGGATTCAATGCACAGTGTCGCACAGTGAGTCACACGCCAATGTGTTTCTGCTCTGATGGACTTACAGGAGATCCTTTCACACAATGCTCTGCTCCACTTTACCGCCGTAAGATATTTTTATGAAGATTATAATTTTTTTTATTTTTACTGGTACCTTTACTTCATTTTAAAATCTTTTATACACTTACAGCATCAGAAGAAAAACCTACTCCCTGTACACCTTCTCCTTGCGGTTCTAATGCTGTATGTAATGAAAATAATGGTGCAGGTTCTTGTACTTGTATTCCAAACTATTTTGGAAATCCTTATGAAGGATGTAGACCTGAGTGTGTGATTAACTCTGATTGTGCATTAAATCGCGCTTGTGTAAATTCAAGATGCATTGATCCATGTCCTGGAACATGCGGCACGAATGCTGAATGTCATGTTGCTAACCATCTTGCAACTTGCTCTTGTATCGCCTCCTATACAGGCAATCCGTACAGCTACTGCCTTTTAAATTCACCTGGTATGTTGTGTCCTTTATTACTGTTGTATGTTATAATTACAACCAAAAATATAATTTTTTAATTGTCATTTTTATATTAAAGTTGAAATAGATAACGCTGATCCATGCGCCGTTGCATTCTGTGGACCCAACAGCCAGTGCAGAGTTGTTAATCAGATAGCTGTCTGCACTTGCCTCCCTAACTTCAATGGAAGTCCACCTGATTGTAGGCCCGAGTGTGTCAGTAGTTCAGAGTGTCCTTCAGATAAAGCATGCATGAACCAAAAATGTGTAAATCCATGTCCAGCCTCATGTGGACAAAATTCTCTCTGTAGAGTAATAAATCATGCTCCTCATTGTAATTGTATCCCAGGATTCACAGGAGATCCATTCTCCATATGCTTCCCTGCACCTAGTAAGTTCATGTTACATTCAAACAAAATTCGTCTAACTTTAAAACAATTGTAATATGTGATTCAACCTAATAATAATTTTAGCTATCCCTGCTGTTACAAACGATTATCCGACCGACCCATGCATCCCAAATCCTTGTGGACCTTACTCTGAGTGTCGAAACACAGGTGGAACTTCTTCTTGTATCTGCCTTCAAAATTACATTGGATCTCCTCCAAACTGTCGACCAGAATGTACTATAAATTCGGAATGTACAAGTAATCAAGCATGCATTCGACAAAAGTGCGCAGATCCTTGCCCCGGATCTTGCGGAATTTTAGCTCAGTGTAATGTTATCAATCACACTCCCATTTGTTTGTGTCCAGAAGGATATACTGGAAATGCTTTCCAACAATGTTTCCCGAAACCTGTGAAAGAACGTAAGATAAAATCTCACATCTCTTCATACTCAGTGTCCTTTACACTTTTGATATAACTATCTCTCATTCTTTCTCTATAGCCCTTGAAGTCGAAACAGATCCATGCATTCCATCACCATGCGGAACAAATACTCGATGTGATAATGGTCTATGCACTTGCTTACCTGAATATCAAGGAGATCCCTACATCGGTTGTCGCCCAGAATGTGTATTGAATACCGACTGTCAGTTGCGACAAGCTTGTGTCCGAAACAAGTGTATTGACCCATGTCTTGGAACATGTGGACAAAATGCTCTCTGTACTGCTTTTAATCATGTTCCAATGTGTTCCTGCCCATCGGGAATGACGGGAAATGCGTTTGTTTTATGCTTACCAATGCAGGGTATGTTACCATTTGGATTAAAACATTTAAAAAATATATTTATATTCAACAGTTCTTTTGAAATTATCAATATTATTAACAGCTCCATCCAACGATGATCCTTGTAATCCATCTCCATGTGGACCAAACAGTCAATGTAGACAGAACAATTTGCAAGCAGTTTGCTCATGTATTTCTGGATTCATTGGTGCACCACCGTCTTGCCGTCCAGAATGTGTAATAAGTTCTGATTGTCCTCAAAATGAGGCGTGTAGCAATCAAAGATGTAGCGACCCTTGTCCCGGTACTTGTGGTATTGGGGCTGAATGCAGAGTTATTAATCACAATCCTGTATGCAGTTGTCCACTAAGAATGACAGGAAATCCTTTTGTTCAATGTTTATCTATTCGTAAGCATTTACTACACAATTACTATAGTTATTTTGGCATTGTGATACAATCACTCTGCTCTCAAAAAGCTGTAACTCAGAAACAATTTTAATCTCTCCTTTATCAATTTTCAAGCCTCAACACCTCCACCTTTTGTGAATCCATGCCAACCTTCGCCTTGCGGACCGAATTCACAGTGTCAAGTTACCAATGAAGCACCATCGTGCTCTTGCCTATCAGAATTTATTGGATCTCCTCCCAATTGTCGTCCCGAATGTATCAGTAACAGCGAATGTGCCAGTCAACTAGTTTGTATTAATAACAAGTGTCAAAATCCTTGTCCAGGATCTTGTGGCGCAAATGCAAAATGTCACGTTGTAAGTCACACCCCAATGTGTGTCTGTCCAGCGGGTTATACTGGAGACGCGTTTACTGAATGTGTCTTGCAACAATGTAAGATTTCTGAAACTATTTATTCACTGATTTACGTTTTAGCGTTATCTAATATAAATAATGATTTATTCTAGTTAATACACCAATTGAGACAATAAATCCGTGTACTCCATCACCTTGTGGTTCCAATGCCGTTTGTAGGGTTCAGCAAAATGCTGGATCTTGTAGCTGTTTGCCAGATTACATTGGGAATCCCTACCAAGGATGTCGACCTGAGTGTGTTTTGAATTCTGATTGTCCATCAAGTCTTGCATGTATTGGATCCAAATGTAAAGACCCTTGTCCAGGAACTTGTGGTCAAAACGCAAATTGCTATGTCTTAAATCATGCACCCACATGCCTTTGTCTCGAAAGATACACAGGAAATCCGTTTGTTCACTGCCAACCTTTCTCACCAATACGTAAGATAATTAACAGCATAAATGATAAGCATTCATTATTTGCTTTATCTATCGGCCTTTCATGATGCTACTCTTCTAAATCCCATTTTCTGGGTTTGAAGCAGTAGACGATCATGATGCCTATAGACACATTTTTTGCTAAAATAATTTGGTATTTTATTTTGAAACGACATATATTTACGTTTCTGTCCTATTTTTAACAGAATCAGAATCAGAAATCAGTTACCCCTGCCAAACATGTGGACCCTACAGTCAGTGCCGGGTTGTAAATGAACAGTCCGTGTGTTCTTGTTTACCAACCTACACAGGAAGTCCACCAAGTTGTAGACCAGAATGTACCGTCAGTGCCGAATGTCCGTTAAATCGCGCATGTGTAAATCAAAAATGCGTTGACCCGTGTACTAATACATGTGGTGAAAATTCTATCTGCAGAGTTTTAAGTCATAGCCCATTTTGTACTTGTAAACCGGGTTTCACAGGCGAACCATTTTCTCGTTGTTTCCCATTACCAAGTAAGAAGTACTTTTTTCTCAATAAGACTGACAACAAAATTGACTTATTTTAGTTTTAGATAATTCATCTACCCCTAAGCAATATACTTGGGCAGGTAGATGATTTTTAAAAGCATATCAATATTTTATATACTAACCAAATAGACCGCTTTTAGATTTTATTTAAGTAAGCATACATTTGAAGATTACGATTATTTCAAATATGAAGCTCAGAAATAGATGAAGAATCCTATTCTCAAGGAAAATTTACGTATCTACTTCCACGAAAAAGAGTTGATGTGGCGCTTAAAATGATGAGTCCTATTTTCAAAAATGGTGCCCGTTTTTTGAAAATAGAATTTTTCGTTGTTAAGCGCGGCTCTATTTTGTACCTCTATAAAGTTATGTTGAATACATTTATTAAGAACCGCGGAAACAATTTCAGTTATGCCGCCAGTTTTGGATGTTCCAAGAGACCCATGTTACCCGTCTCCATGTGGACCATTTTCGCAATGTCAGAATGTAAACGGAATACCTTCTTGCTCTTGTCTACCTACATATATGGGAAGTCCACCCACTTGTCGACCAGAATGCACAATTAATTCAGATTGCCCTAGCACTAGAGCCTGTATTAATGAGCGTTGCCAAGATCCGTGCTTGGGATCGTGTGGATTGAATGCTGTTTGCAATGTATTCAATCACGTCCCTAGCTGTAATTGCATGCAAAATTATGCAGGAGATCCGTTTACAGGCTGCACTTATCAATCACCAAGTAAGCAATCCAAATCCAATAAGAAAATCCTGGGGTATCACTTTGACCTTGAAGTTGGATGAAAGTGATTTGCAGCAGAGTGATACTCATTTTATCAAAATGATCCAGATTTAGTATCAAAATTATTTAACAGTTACAAGTAAATATTGAATTTGACACACTGGGAAGTTTAAACTTCCACTTTTGCATTTGATAAGATGACTCGTTTGAAAACCCTTTTGCCTAAGGTGTTTGGTGTTTGGATATTGAATGAAAGATTGCAATGACCAGCAGCAATTCTGATACCTCAGGATTTAACTTCCCTTTTATACAACGATATTCTTTTACTAAATTTCTTATCTCTTTTAAAGCTCCAAGCCCAGTTGAAACTGATCCATGTAACCCATATCCCTGTGGAGTTAATACGAGATGTGATAACGGAGTATGCTATTGTTTACCGGAATACTTTGGTAATCCTAACGCAGGTTGTAGACCAGAATGTGTCTTAAACACGGATTGTTCAAGTAATCGAGCCTGTATCCGCAACAAATGTGTGGATCCATGTGCGAATGCTTGCGGACAAGGTGCTATTTGCGACGTTTTCAATCACATCCCTATGTGCTCCTGTCCATCAGGAACGACTGGTAGTGCTCTAATCTCGTGCCAAATCTTTAAAGGTACTTTCATTTACAAAAAATCGTTTGCACTACTTTATAATCTCTCTCAATTTGAATCAGTTGAAACTTTTACTAATTGATATCAGTGATTGAATGTGAGATATTAATCAGTTATTTTTACTGATGAATCAATAAGTTTGATTGATTCGTCAGTGAACAATGACTGACTCATAGCTAGAATTCAGTCACGTATTATAATTAGTACAAAGTTGAACCAATTCAAATTTAGAGAGGGGTCATCCACAAATTACGTGAAGTGCTTTTCTGAAATCCCCCCCCCCCATTTTAATGAAAAATCTCCTTATTTCCCCTGTTTTCAGAGCATTTTTCCCTGTAAAGCATGTTGTCAATACAGTTGAAATTTTTGTTTTCGCCTCTTATAAGTGGAAAGAGGCTTGAAATGCAAAATGTGTATTGACCGAAATTCGGAACATTTTAGGCTCTGAAAACTTATTTGTTGACAGAGCAAATTTCCGCTGGACTTTCCTCTAACTTGTAATATCTTCAGATTTATTATATTTTTTAGTAAACATTTTTCTGACGTAAGATCTGACAATCCCCCCAACCTCACCTTCGCCAATAAGAAACACTAATATTTTATCAAAGCCCAGCCCCTCCCCACAAATGTTCTTACGTAATTTGTAGAAGAACCCTAAGCAGAGCACTTGATCCAGTTTTAACTTTTACACTAGAAATAAAAATGAACAAATAATAATAACATTTTATAAATTAAAAACAGCCCCACTTTCTACAAGACCCTGCAGCCCTTCACCATGCGGGCCGAATAGTATTTGTCGTGAGGTAAACGAGCAGGCTGTATGCACATGTGCTCCTGGATACCTTGGAAGTCCACCTCTATGTAGACCTGAGTGCATCGGCAGTTCAGACTGTCCGCGAAATGAAGCATGTACCAACCAAAAATGTATAGATCCCTGTTCTGGAACATGCGGATTGCAAGCGAGATGTCAAGTTATTAATCACAATCCGATATGCTCATGCCCTGAAAGATATACAGGAAACCCGTTTACCAGATGCATTATACAACGTAAGACACAATTCATTCCATCGCTATGAAAGGTAACTTAATTCTCATGTCAGAGATATGTAACTCTCCTTTTCCCGTAGAAGAACCACCCGCACCGCCCCAAAACCCTTGTCAACCGTCGCCTTGTGGTTCTTACTCGACTTGCCAAGTTATCAATAATGCACCATCCTGTGCGTGCGAACCGCAATATATTGGATCTCCACCAAACTGTAGACCAGAATGTATTAGTAACTCGGAATGTCCCAGCCACCAAGCATGCGTTAATGAAAAATGTAAAGATCCTTGCCCAGGATCTTGTG
Organism: Andricus curvator; assembly: GCA_932195095.1. Classification (NCBI taxonomy): domain Eukaryota; kingdom Metazoa; phylum Arthropoda; class Insecta; order Hymenoptera; family Cynipidae; genus Andricus; species Andricus curvator. The sequence goes on along the minus strand of CAKNYM010051911.1, from coordinate 148,141 downwards.
GAGCAAACGCAGAATGTCGAGTTGTGAGCCATACACCGAATTGCATGTGCATCAGTCCATTTAGCGGAGACCCATTCACGCAATGTGTATTATTACCAAGTAAGAGAGTCTCGAAGTACTTTAAAGATTATTTTATTTATTGATTCATTCAATCAAAAAACTCAATCGACGATTGACGGTTAAGGATTGACGAATGATGATTAATGATTTACGAATGATGACTGATGATTGACGATTGACGACGAATGATGATTGATGATTGAGGATTGAGTATTGACGATTGAGTATTGACGATTGACAGTGGACGATTGACAATTCATGATGAACAGTTGACAATCATTCATAAATGGTTGAAGATTGATGATTGAAGATTGACGATTGACATTTGACTATAGACAATTGACGAATGATGATTTGCGATTAGCAATGGACCAGTCGTGGTTGATGCTTTGTAATTAAGAATTAAAAGTTTTCGATTGACTATTGACGATTGACAACTGAAGAATCTCAATAGATTTTTGATACTTTATGAATTATGATTAACAATTGTCAATTGAAACTTGTCGATTGACAATTGATAATTGACGATTGAAAATTTTCAATGAACGATTGACAATTAATCATTCATGGTTGATGCTTTATGATCAATTATTGAAAATTTTCTATTGACGATTGTAGATTGACGATCGATGATTGACGATTGATGACTGACGCTTGATGAGTGTCGATGGACAATTTACCATTGACGATTATCAATGGACCATTGGTGGTTGATGCGTTAGAATTGATGATTGACAACTTTCGATTGACAATTTACGATTGATAATTTTCGTTTCAAAATTTTCGATTGACAATTTCCGATTGACGAATGAAGATTGACAACTGATTGTTCACCCTTTATGATTGTTGCCTATTGACAATTGATAATTGACAATTAAGAATTGGCAATGGACGATTGACAATTAATCATT
>CAKNYM010051911.1:128636-147160 GCA_932195095.1 Andricus curvator | reverse complement strand
TAATTGACAATTAAGAATTGGCAATGGACGATTGACAATTAATCATTAATGGTTGACACTTTATGATTAATTATTGAAAATTTTCTATTTACGATTCTAGATTGACGATTGACGCTTGATAAGTGTCGATGGACAATTGACGATTGACGATTATCAATGGACCATTGTGGTTGATGCTTTATAATTGATGATTGACAATTTTCAATTAAGGAATGAAGATTGACCACTGATTGTTCACGCTTTATGAATGAATAAAGCTTGATAAGTGTCGATGGACAATTGACGATTGACGATTATCAATGGACCATTCATGATTGATGTTTTATAATTGATGATTAACAATTTTTGATTGACAATTTTCGATTGACGAATGAAGATTGACACCTGATTGTTCACGCTTTATGAATGATTGACGCCTAATAAGTGTCGGTGGACAATTGACGATTGACGATTATCAATGGGCCATTCGTGGTTGATGCTTCATAATTGATGATTGACAATTAGCGATTTGACGAATGAAGATTGACAGCTTATTGTCCACACTTCATGATTGATGATTAACAATTGCCAATTGAAACTTGTCGATTGACAATTGATAATTGACAATTAAAAATTGGCAATGGACGATTGACAATTAATCATTAATGGTTGACGCTTTATGATTAATTATTGAAAATTTTCTATTGACGATTGTAGATTGACGATTGACGCTTGATAAGTGTCGATGGATAATTGACGATTGACGATTGTCAATGGACCATTCGTGGTTGATGCTTTATAATTGATGATTGACAATTTTCAATTGACAATTTTCTATTGACGAATGAAGATTGACAACTGATTGTTCACGCTTTATGAATGATTGACGCTTGATAACTGTCGATGAACAATTGACGATTGACGATTATCAATGGACCATTCGTGGTTAATGCTTTATAATTGATGATTGACAATTTTCGATTGACAATTGGCGATTGACGAATGAAGATTGACAACTGATTTTTCACGCTTTATGATTGATGATTACCAATTGTCAATTGAAACTTGTCGATTGACAATTGATAATTGACAATTAAAAATTAGCAATGGACAATTTGAAAATTAATCATTCATGGTTGACGCTTTATGATTGATTATTGAAAATTTTCTATTGACGATTGTAGATTGACGATTGACGATTGACGCTTGATAAGTGTCGATGAACAATTGTCGATTGACGATTATCAATGGACCATGCGTGTTTGATGCTTTATAATTGATGATTGACAATTTTCGATTGACAATTGGCGATTGACGAATGAATATTGACAACTGATTGTTGACGCTTCATGATTGATGATTAACAAATGTCAATTGTAAACTGTCGATTGCCTCTAAGAAGTTAGTAAAACAGATAAGGGCTCTTCAAAAAAATACGTATCGCTTTTTCCCTAATAAGTGCGGCGAAACGAGATACTGGGATTTAAAAAATTCCATGGGTCGTATTCCTTAACCGTTTTGATGGCTTCTTTTTTTGAATTGAAGCTTCTTAAATTTCGAAAATATCTGATGCGATCGTATTAAAAAAGCAGTTATTACTCATTTGATTTGAAAAAAGACAAAAACCCATAATTTTTCATATTTGTACTAACTAGTTACCCACTTCACTCTATTTATTGATATTTTTTTAACACATCCAATTAGTACACTAAACTTTCCATGAAAGGAAAATTTTATTGAAGATAGAATTCACTAAAATTGTTTTAAACAAATTAATGAATAAAATTGACATTTGCTGCATTTTCGGTGTTTCAATAAACTATTTATACTGATTTCGTATTTGAATTAAGCAAAAGTAATCAGTAATCATGACCGAGAACTTATTCAACAATTTATCTCAAGGATTAGCTTGATATGAGAAATTACGATTTAACCAAAATTTATATTGCTGTAAACAATTTGTATGAACAAATTCATTTATTTCAAATTTGTTAACATAGAGAATTTTTATTTATAGTGGAATCGCTTCTTTTCTTCCCTGAAGAATATTACTTAACAGAAATGATCATTGCTCATCAGGCCTCGTTGAAATTTATTCAACTTCAATTTGAAAAAAGAAACTTTGAAATCAGTTGAGGAATACCATCTCTAGAATTTTTCGAAACGCAATCTCACTTTGCCGATCTGTGCTTTAGTTTTGAACCCTCCCCCTACAGACGTAACATATTTTTTGAAGGGCCCCTAATAGCTGGTGTATAACCAAGCACAATCTGACTTACTGCTACCCATTTTCTACTGTCAATGAGTTCGTCTAGAAAGAATTTCTAATAACATATCTTCTTAACTTTTTTCTCCTATTTTAGCTGAACGCCCTAACGAACTGCCCGTTTCTCCCTGTATGCCCTCTCCATGTGGAGCAAATGCAGTATGCAAAGAATTAAATAGTGCTGGATCATGCACATGTCTTCCCGACTACATTGGCAATCCCTACGATGGTTGTAGACCCGAATGTGTCATCAGTTCTGACTGTCCATCCTACCAAGGATGCTTGCAATCGAAATGTAGAGATCCCTGCCCTGGTGCATGTGCACAGAATGCTGAATGTACAGTCATTAATCATTTGCCTACGTGTATGTGTCGTGCAGGATTCACCGGCGATCCATTCACTTTCTGTTCTATTAATCAAATCAGTAAGTTCCAAGTACTATTTGTGTTTTCATTCAGTTTTATATAGCTAATTCGGTTATTTTAATCGACGTGTCACATTTTTTTTATCGATGGTAAAACGCCTATTTCTTTAACATATAATGAATTCTTTGAAATTAATGCTCCTAACTTCACATGAACTTTACCTCCAGTCTCAGAACCAACCGATGTTTGTAACCCATCTCCCTGCGGACCGAATAGCCAATGTAGAGAAGTAAATGGCCAAGCAGTTTGCACCTGCCAACCAAATTATATCGGAAGCCCACCTGGATGTAGGCCCGAATGTCTTGTTAGTGCAGAGTGTCCATCACAGCTAGCATGTATCAACCAAAAATGCGTTAATCCATGTCCAGCCCCTTGCGGAATTGGTACTCAATGTATTGTCGTTAACCACAGTCCCATTTGTTCATGTCGACCAGGATATAGTGGAGATCCTTTCACTAGATGTACACCTATTCCACGTAAGAAAAACTGTCAAAAAGAATTGGAATTTGTCATTTGGTGAAAAAAAGCTTTAAGTTAACAATCCACCCTTTACAGCTCCTTCAGACGTCCAGACAATTAAGTCAGAACCCTGTGTTCCATCTCCATGTGGTAGTTTCTCCCAATGCCGAGACATTGGAGGAGTTCCTGCCTGCACGTGTTTACAAAATTATATTGGCCAACCACCTAATTGTAGACCGGAATGTATCATAAATTCAGAGTGCCCAAGCAGTATGGCTTGTATCAATGAAAAATGTAGGGATCCTTGTCCTGGTTCTTGCGGTTTCGGTGCCAGATGTATGACAACAAATCACATACCAGTATGCAACTGTCCCGAAGGGTACACAGGAAATCCGTTCGACAGTTGCAATTTACAAGAAATATGTAAGCATTCCCATAGTTTCATGATTATTAAAACCAGTTGCGAGTGAGTTAAAATTACTTTAACTCTATAAAATTTGAATTTAAAATTGAATGAGGAACAATTCATTTCAGCATATGAACCAAAACCAATCCAAGATAGATGCAACCCATCCCCATGTGGGGCCAATGCCCAATGCAACAATGGCGAATGTACATGTTTGTCGGAATTCCAAGGAAACCCATACGCTGGTTGTCGCCCTGAATGTGTCCTAAATTCAGATTGTCTCAGAGATAAGGCTTGTTTACGAAATAAGTGTGAAAATCCATGTCTTGGAGCATGTGCTAATAACGCCCTCTGTAATGTAATTAATCACGTACCCATGTGTAGTTGTCCACAAAACATGTCTGGAAACCCATTCAGTCAATGTTTCCCTGTACAAGGTATGATTTGTTTAAATTTGTTAATACTGTTTAACATCGTTTGTTATCTTTTTTTATTGAATCTTTCTTATATTCCAATTCTTCCATAACAGAGGAACCGCAGCTTAATCCATGTAGCCCATCACCTTGCGGCTCAAACAGTGAATGCCGTGTAGTCAATGGTCACGCTGTATGTACATGTATATTAGGCTACATTGGAAGTCCACCAACATGTAGACCAGAGTGCATAGTTAGCACTGATTGTCCTCAAAATGAAGCTTGTTCCAATCAGAAATGTGTAGACCCTTGTCCGGGCACTTGTGGCGTGAGAGCTAAATGCGAAGTAGTAAATCATAGTCCAATTTGCAGTTGTCCAATAAGATTTACGGGCGATCCATTTATTAGATGCACGCCAATACGTAAGACTTCAATATCTCATGATTAAGCTTTTAAATATTATTTTATGAAATGCTCCTTCCTCCATTAAAACAATGCTATTCAATTCCAGTCGATGAACCGGAGAGAGTGAATCCCTGTCAACCGTCACCTTGCGGACCGAATTCGCAGTGCCATGTTCTAAATAACTCTCCTTCTTGCTCTTGTTCGAGTGAATTTATCGGGATACCGCCAAACTGTAGACCAGAATGTGTTAGTAATAGTGAATGTTCTAGTCAATTAGCATGCATCAATCAAAAGTGCAGAAACCCTTGCACCGATTCATGTGGTGCAAATGCAGAGTGTCATGTTGTTAGTCATACTGCAATGTGCACTTGCACATCTGGGTATACTGGCGATCCCTTCACGCAGTGCGTCTACAAAGACAGTAAGTAAACAAGGCCATAAAGACCAAAAATAGAAATTTTGCTTAGAATTTGGTTTAAGCGACTTTTCCTCAATGGAATAATTTTCTAGCTTCAGTTACTCCACCCACGAGACCATGCGTTCCTTCTCCTTGTGGGTCGAATGCCATATGCACAGAGCTCAATGGAGCTGGATCTTGCAGCTGTATTTCAAATTACATTGGTAATCCATATGAGGGATGCCGACCAGAGTGTGTCTTGAATTCTGATTGTCCCTCAAATCAAGCATGTGTCAACTCAAGGTGTAAAGATCCTTGCCCTGGCACTTGTGGAACAAACGCGGAATGTCTAGTCATTAACCATCTACCTACGTGTTCCTGTTATCCACAGTATACAGGAGATCCTTTCAATTACTGCAGAATCGTACCTCAAGGTATATTACAAAATAATAGTCAAAATACTTTCTTAAATATTATTACATTTTCAAGTCACTCATTTGCTCTCCTGTATTTTTAAATAGAAAATGATACTCCTCGTCAACCATGTATTCCATCCCCTTGTGGGCCGAATAGTCAATGTCGAGAAATAAATGGGCAGGCTACCTGTTCATGTTTACCGGAATTCCTCGGTCAGCCACCAGGATGTCGCCCAGAATGTACTATAAACTCTGAGTGTAGCTCAACCAAAGCTTGTATCAATAGAAAATGCACTGATCCTTGTCCTGGGACTTGCGGTCTCAGTGCCAGATGTGAAACCATTAATCACAGTCCCATATGTTCATGCCCAGCAGCATACACTGGTGATCCATTCGTTAATTGCTTCCCGAGTCCACGTAAGTTTCATTAGTTCACCCCTTAGCATACGATTTTCTACAACATATAAAGAGAAGAAAGATGATTGAAGGATTTGTGTAATTTTAGTTGAAAACCCACAACTGCCGCCTAGTCAAACTGTCAGTCCGTGTGTACCATCTCCTTGTGGTCCAAACTCAGAGTGTCGTAACATTAATGATCAAGCATCATGTGCTTGCTCAGCTGATTATATAGGAACTCCACCGAACTGCAGACCAGAATGTACGATTAACTCCGATTGTCCAAGCAATGAGGCTTGTTTCCAATTGAAGTGTAGAGACCCTTGCCCTGGATCATGTGGCTTAGGAGCTGAATGTATTGTTGTTAATCACACACCAAATTGTGCTTGCCTAGCGTCCTATACTGGAAATCCATTTACTAGATGTACTCCTGTGATACAAGCTTGTAAGTTATATTCTATGTTTAAAAACAATTTCTACTATTGTCTAAGGGAATCATAACTTCTGGCTCGCTATCTCACATCAAAGATACCATCATACCGTATCTTAAAAATAACTTGACTTTTTTTAGCCGAATCACCAAGACCAGTCAGTCCTTGTGATAATTGTGGCGCAAACACACAATGTGTGAATGATGTCTGCACATGTTTATCCGAATTTAGAGGAGATCCATATGCAGGTTGTCGACCGGAATGCGTCATGAACTCTGATTGTCTAAGATCACAGGCCTGCATAAGAAACAAATGCATAGATCCATGCCTTGGCACTTGTGGAAATAATGCTTTATGCTCAGTTGTCAACCACGTTCCCATATGTACTTGTCCAAGTGGAATGTCTGGCAATGCATTTGTTGCTTGTTCTCCAGTAGAAGGTATAAATATAGAATTTCCTAAAGCTTTCAATCAGAAAAATAAATTTTAAATACTTATTGAGATTTGATCATTCTTTTAGTTCCCATCGTACAAGACCCTTGCAATCCATCCCCTTGTGGACCAAACAGTCAATGCCGAAAGATAAATGAGCAGGCAGTGTGCTCTTGTGTACCAGAATATTTGGGTGCCCCACCCAATTGTAGACCCGAATGTACCATTAGTTCAGACTGTCGCTCCGACAGGGCCTGTAGTAATCAGAAATGCATAGATCCATGCCCTGGAACGTGTGGTATAAGAGCTTATTGTTCTGTTACTAATCACAATCCAATTTGTACTTGTCAAGGAGAACTCACAGGTGATCCATTTGTCGCATGCTTCCCTCGACGTAAGTATTCATTTTTCAAACCAAAGCCAGTAAATTTTGGCGTTAAGTCGATTGTCAGAAGTGAAATACAATTTTAACGTAAAATATTTAATTTCTCTAATAGCAACACCAACAGTATCTCCAACAAACCCGTGTGAATTGTCGCCATGTGGTCCTAATGCTCGATGCGAAGTAGTCAATAATTTACCCTCTTGTACATGCTTACCCGAGTTCTCTGGATCTCCACCAAATTGTAGACCAGAATGTGTCAGCAATAGCGAATGTGACACTCAACTAGCTTGCATAAACAGAAAATGCCGAAATCCATGTCCTGGTTCTTGCGGTTCAAATACAGAATGCAGAGTCGTTAGTCATACACCCATGTGCGTTTGTATTCCAGGATATAGCGGAGATCCTTTCACTCAATGTACTTTAAGACCAAGTAAGTCGAGTCGTAATTCCAAGGTTAAATAATCCATATTATAATCAAGATAGTAGTATAATTTTCAATAATATTTGTTTCATCTCCAAAGTGGACATACCTAAAGAAAGACCAACCCCATGTGTGCCATCACCTTGTGGCTCTAACGCAGTTTGTAGAGAATTGAACGGAGCAGGATCATGTTCCTGCTTGTCTGATTATATTGGCAATCCTTATGAAGGATGTAGACCAGAATGTACCATTAACTCGGATTGTACCTCAGATAAAGCGTGTATTCGTTCAAGATGTCAGAACCCTTGTCCAGGAACATGTGGTCAAAATGCTGTTTGTCAAGTATTAAATCATCTCCCAGTTTGCACATGCCAATCCGGCTATTCCGGCAATCCATTCAGTTTTTGCACCGCGATACAAGAATCTCGTAAGTTAGCAAAAAATATCACACTATACAGCTATTTTTGACATGTATCTTACAAAACTTTTTTAATCCAGCGACATTTAACGATGTTTGCAATCCATCTCCCTGTGGACCCAATTCCCAATGTCGAGACTCAAATGGACAAGCCGTTTGTTCCTGTATGCCTACGTTTATCGGAAGTCCACCTGCATGCAGGCCAGAATGTACTGTCAGTACAGAATGTCCTACGAATCAAGCATGCATCAATAAGAAATGTAGTGATCCTTGTCCTGGAGTCTGCGGACTCAATTCTCAGTGTATTGTTAACAATCACAGCCCAATTTGTAGCTGCAAAGCTGGCTCAACTGGAGATCCTTTCATAACATGCTTCGAAATGCCTCGTAAGTACTCTAATTACCGTTTAGGTTACCCCATATATGAAGAAAACCAGTTCTTCCTAGTAACAATCTTAAACATTTTAGCTTTACAAGAACCTCCTTCGGTGGTTAATCCTTGTGTTCCCTCACCATGTGGACCATTTTCTATATGCCGAGATATTGGAGGTTTACCAGCATGTTCTTGTACGAACGACTATATCGGATCCCCGCCAAATTGCCGTCCGGAATGCACAATTAATTCTGAATGTACAAGCAATATGGCATGTTTAAGGCAGAAATGTGCAGATCCTTGTCCAGGATCATGTGGTGTTAATGCTTATTGTACGGTATTGAATCACATTCCCAGCTGCACGTGTCCAGAAGGTTATTCTGGAGATCCATTTAGAAGTTGTTCTCCTGTACCGCCTGTAGAGAGGCCGAAACCAAATGATCTTTGTAATCCTACACCATGTGGACCAAATGCTATTTGCCGAGATGGTGCTTGTTCGTGTTTGCCTGAATATTTTGGCGATCCTTACCTATCGTGCCGGCCAGAATGCGTTCAAAGCACAGATTGCGCGTCCAGCAAAGCGTGTATTCGAAACAAGTGTGTTGATCCTTGTCCTGGAGTTTGCGGTCAAAGAGCCGTTTGTAATGTTTTCAATCACATACCAATGTGCTCTTGTCCTGAAGGAATGACTGGAAACGCGTTTATCACTTGTTCTCCTGTAGAACGTACGTACTCTCATTATGTTATTAATTTTTTTTTTCAATGACATCTATAGTCTGACACAGGCATTAAAAATTGATTAATTTTACAGCAACTATTGTTAAAAGTCCATGCAATCCATCACCATGCGGACCTAACAGTAGATGCCAACCAGTTAATGGACAACCAGTATGCTCATGCGTAGAGGGATATACCGGCAGCCCTCCCGGTTGTCGGCCAGAGTGCATAATTAATTCTGATTGCGCGCTTAATCGGGCATGTATTAATCAAAAATGCAGAGACCCTTGTCCTGGAACTTGCGGAATATATGCTCAGTGTCAAGTCATAAATCACAATCCAATATGTAGTTGTCCTCCAATCTTTACTGGTGATCCGTTTGTAAGATGCATCCCAAGACGTATGTACCATCTGTCAAAATATTCTAACGCATCTGCTAGTGAAATAGATAAAATAACTGTATATTTTTTAGTGGATGAACCAATTGATAGACCAAATCCGTGCATACCAAACCCATGTGGTCCAAGCTCAGAATGTAAAGTAATCAATGACGCGTCATCTTGCTCTTGCCTTGCTGAATTTATTGGATCGCCTCCTAACTGCAGACCGGAATGTGTCAGTAACAGCGAATGTGCTACTCGATTAGCTTGTATTAATCAGAAGTGTAGAGATCCTTGTGTGGGTTCGTGTGGTTCTAATGCAGAGTGCAACGTTATAAATCACGTGCCCATGTGCTCTTGTAGTCCCGGATTCACGGGAGATGCATTTGTACAGTGTACTATTCAACAATGTAAGCAATTCCTTAATTTTTCTAATGTCGACTATTCATTCGTATACGGTTTATTAGTAGCACCTAATCCCTCGTCTTCTTCCAAAATAGCCGAACCACAAGTTCCACCTCAACCTTGTATCCCATCACCATGTGGACCAAATGCAATGTGTAAAGAACAAAATGGTATTGGCTCATGTTCATGCTTAGCCGAATATATTGGCAATCCTTACGAAGGATGTCGTCCAGAATGTACCATAAATTCAGATTGCCCTGCAAACTTAGCATGTATTCGATCAAAATGCCAGAACCCTTGCCTCGGAATGTGCCCTGGAAGAAATACTAACTGTCAAGTAGTATCACATCTACCAATTTGTAGTTGCCTCCCCGGTACCACTGGAGACCCATTTGTTCTTTGCAGTTATGTGGTGGATGAACGTAAGTTAAAAATCACGAGAACGTTATAAAAAAAACCAGCCTTCTCTGAGTTCACGCTCTTTAATCAAACTTTCAGCCGCACTTAGTCCTTGCGAACCTTCACCCTGTGGACCTAATAGCGAATGTAGAGTAAATCAAGCCCAAGCAATTTGTACCTGCTTGCGAGAATTCTTCGGAAGCCCACCAAATTGTAAACCAGAATGTCTTGTAAGCGCAGAATGCAACCCTCGTCAAGCTTGCATCAATCAAAAATGTAGTGATCCGTGTCCTGGTCTTTGTGGAACTGCGGCAGAATGTAGAGTTATAAATCACAGTCCAATTTGTAGATGCTTAGAGGGACAAACAGGTGACCCATTCATTCGATGTTTCTCAGTACAAGGTGAGAATGAAACATTCTGCTTCTCTGAAGTATTCCCACAGATTTTGAGAGAATTTTCCAATAATTATAATATAAATTTTTTAATTATTTAAAATAGTTGCGGATACGAAAGACCAAGAACCTAAAGACCCATGCTTACCCTCACCTTGTGGACCAAACGCAATATGTAGAAATGTTGGAAATACAGCAGCATGCGCTTGTATAGACAGTTACATTGGTGTACCTCCAAACTGTCGACCAGAATGTTCTATAAACTCAGACTGCAAATACGATAAAGCTTGTATAAGAGAAAAATGCAGAGATCCTTGTCCAGGATCTTGTGGTTTTGGGGCTAGTTGTGCGGTTGTAAATCACACACCTGGTTGTACTTGTCCTGAAGGTTTTACTGGTGATCCTTTCACTAGTTGTTCCCCCGTACTTCAACTACCACGTAAGATTTGTTATCTAAAGTTACCCGATAAGATTTGCTACAATCAATACAACATTTGTGTTACTTTTTCAGCGGAATCACCTCGCGATCCTTGTAGTCCATCACCTTGTGGTTCAAATGCACAATGCAACAACGGATTATGCACATGTCTAAACGAGTATTCTGGAGATCCCTACTCAGGTTGTAGACCTGAGTGTGTCGTAAACCCAGACTGTCCTCGTAACAGAGCATGCATCCGCAATAAATGCGTTGATCCTTGTGCAGGCACATGCGGCTTAAATGCAGAGTGTGTTGTTGTAAACCATTTACCAATGTGTAGTTGTCCAAGAAGTACGTCCGGAAATGCATTTGTTTTATGTTCAACAATAGGTTTGTTTCTAAAAAATGTCTATCAATATTGAACTTTAGTTTTTTTTTAATTCTTTAAATTCACGAGAATGTCACTTTACTATGCCTGTAGAGTGAGAAGAAAGTTGCCGTGTACAACCCACGAGCGTCAAAGAAATCAGACGGGATAAATCGTTGACTAGTGATGTTCTCTTGATAATACAAATTTTTGCGTATGCGCGAAGATTGTTTTGACGTCAGCGGGTTGCAAGCGTCAACTTTCTTCCCGCTTTATAGACATATGAGGGACATTTTCATATATATGTGAAATAAAATACCATGTGAAACTCAATCATGTGAAAATGAAAATTCGCATAATATACTATTGAATTATTTTCTTATACTTTAACGAACTATATTTCCTGTAGCAGAAGTAGTAGATACTGAACCCTGCAATCCATCACCATGTGGACCAAACAGCCACTGTCGAAAATCTAACGGACAGGCTGTTTGTAGTTGTATTCCCGGTTATAATGGAGTACCTCCCTCATGTAGACCTGAGTGCGTGGTGAATTCAGATTGTGCCAGAAATAGAGCCTGCGTTAATCTCAAGTGTATTGATCCTTGCATTGGTTCTTGTGGTTTTGCTGCTCTTTGTGCAGTTATTAATCACAATCCTGTCTGTTCTTGTCCGCTACGATATACTGGAGATCCATTTAAACAATGCTACATGCAACGTAAGATTTACAACTTAAAATATTGTTAACATTTTTTTCGATTATAGTTAATATTATGAAACTAAAATGTAATCATAACGTTACAGCTCTTTCATTGCCTCCTTCGACACCAATCAATGCTTGTGAGCCGAATCCTTGTGGTCCGAATTCAATCTGCCGCGAAAATAATAAATCTCCCTCTTGCTCTTGCTTGCCTGATTTCTCTGGAACTCCGCCAAGTTGTAGACCTGAATGTGTCAGCAATAGTGAATGTCCAAATCATTTGGCTTGTATAAACAGGAAATGTGCAGACCCATGTCCCGGAATTTGCAACCTAAACGCTGAATGCAAAGCTATCAGTCATGTAGCTATGTGCACATGTAGAAATGGATTTAGTGGCGACCCATTTATTCAGTGTATTCCAGAAAGTAAGCTTACTAAATTTATCAGTTGATGCAATGACGGTGCAACGATCTCATAGATGTCCAAAAATTTAATTTTCTATAATTTTTTTAGAACCATTTACTCCTCAATCAGATGTGATCAGTGCATGTCAAAGATATCCTTGTGGTACAAATGCAGTATGTCGTGAATCTGCGGGATCAAGTACTTGTACCTGTTTACCCGATTATTATGGAAACCCATATGAAGGTTGTAGACCTGAATGTCTCATTAACTCGGACTGTTCATTCGATAGAACTTGTATTCGTAACAAATGCCAAGATTCTTGTCCGGGTAGCTGCGGGCAAAATACTATGTGCCAAGTCATTAATCACTCGCCAGATTGTCAATGCATTCCTGGTTATAGCGGTAATCCATACCAATACTGCACTATGATACGGGAAAAACGTAAGTGCTTAATTAATGTAAAATGTATTTTTCGAACGACAAATAAAAACATTTTTTTTCAATCAGCAATAGTAGGAACAAGTGATCCATGCAATCCATCACCATGCGGTCCTAACAGTCAATGCCGCAATAGCAACGGCCAGGCAATCTGTTCGTGTTTGCCTACGTTTATGGGTAGTCCACCAGGTTGTAGACCAGAATGTACAGTAAGCTCGGAATGTCCTGTGAACCGCGCTTGTGTGAATCAAAAATGCGTTGACCCATGTGAAGGAATATGTGGAATTGATGCACAATGCAGGACAGTATATCATAGTCCTATTTGTAGTTGCAACCCTGGACAAACTGGTGATCCTTTTGTTAGGTGTCTCGATGTAGTTTGTAAGTTGAATTTGGTCGAACATTAAATACCGTCACAAATTTGAAGTTCATCCGATTAATATTTTTTTTATCTCCAGCTACAGGTCCATCGATATTCCCGGTAAATCCTTGTGTACCTTCACCTTGCGGACCATTTTCCATATGTATGGATAGAGGAGGTTACCCATCATGCTCGTGCTCGGACAATTATATAGGATCACCACCCAACTGTCGACCTGAATGTACAATAAATTCAGAATGTATTAGTAATAAGGCCTGTATCAACGAAAGATGTAAAGATCCTTGCCCAGGTTCCTGTGGCTTCAATGCCATTTGCCAAGTAGTTAACCATACTCCAATGTGCACATGTCCAGAAAAATACACTGGAGACCCTTTCAATAATTGTTTCCCCGAACCACAACTACCACGTAAGCAACGATTGTCGTATATTTTTGATTGAAATCTTGAAAATTAATATTCACGATTCCAGTCTAATTTACGTTTCTAAGAAAAATTGACAACTAGCCGTTTTTTCCTAATTGTAGAAAAAACGACAGTACAAGATAAATGCAATCCTAACCCGTGCGGACCAAATGCCCAATGTCGTGACGGAATTTGTACCTGTCTACCTGAATATAGAGGAGATCCCTACTTTAGTTGCCGCCCAGAATGTGTTCAGAACTCTGATTGTCCACAAAACAGAGCTTGCATTAACAACAAATGTGCAGACCCTTGTCCTGGAGTTTGTGGGCAAAATGCGGATTGCCAAGTAATTAATCATATCCTGACTTGTAGTTGCATTCCAAATTATGAAGGTGATCCGTTCACTGCCTGCCAACTTATTAAGAGTAAGTCCCAAAATTGAACATCCTGCGCTCATTTATTTAATCTTTCTCAGCCTACTTAATTTTATTTGAAACAAATAAGAATTGATGACTTCTCCAAGAAATATCCTCCGGGTTTTTCTACGTTGAAAAATTTCCCACCGTAAATTCTCTCGAAGCTAAATAGGCTCTTCCCCGTGTTCGTCAAAATATGGAGATCAGAAGAATACTAATCATTACTGCTCTTCTGATCTGCATTTTTACCCGTGCTATACCCTATTCTTTGTAGAAGTCACAAGATGCATTGAGAACACCCAAATACTTATTTGAAACAAATAAAATTCTCGTAGGTAAAGAGCTAGAAAAAATTTAATCATTTCTGTGGATGCAGTCGCTGCCTTCATTATATTAGCATGGCATCGGCTGACTTTCCAGTAGAAATATGAACCTACTATCATACTTTAGATAAGAAAAAAATTAACGCCTTCGTATTATACAGAACGCACCAACCCCTGCAACCCTTCACCCTGCGGACCCTACAGTATATGTCGAGAATTTGGTGACCAAGCCTCCTGCTCATGTATAAGTGGCTATTTCGGTACCCCGCCCAGCTGCAGACCTGAGTGTATTGCTAGCTCTGACTGTCCGCAAAACAAAGCCTGTATAAAAGAAAAGTGTGAAAACCCATGCACGAGCGCCTGCGGGCAAAATAGTTTGTGCAGCGTGCGAAATCATAATCCCCTTTGCACATGTCCCCCACAATACACAGGTGATCCTTTCGTCAACTGCTTCCCCATGAGTAAGTAAACCGTTGCCAATTAAATGAATGATAACCAAGCGTTATGGTAACAATCGTGATACAACTTAATGATTTTTTCTTTCATAAATAGCAACCCCTGAAGACCAATGCAACCCCTCGCCATGTGGACCGAATACCCAATGTACGCCCTCCACTGGCAAAACGCCCTTGTGCTCCTGTTTACCCATGTTCTTAGGACTTCCACCGAACTGTAGACCCGAATGTCTTGTTAACAGCGAATGTTCTAACCATCTCGCTTGTATCGGGCAAAAATGTACTGATCCTTGCATAGGATCCTGCGGAACCAATGCTATTTGCCGTGCTACCCTACACCGACCCCAGTGTTCTTGTCCCCAAGGATATACAGGAAATCCGATTGCAGGTTGCTCCCTGATTCAGAGTAAGGAAACTTCAATGTTTTCCGGCTAATTAGAGCATCAACCTAATCCCTAATGCTTTTGACCAAATTGCAGCGTTTAGTTTATTTGTTTAATTTTGCTTCTTTTATTGTTTCAGGGATTAATTGCGCTTCGGTGCGATAATTTTGTACAGATTGCATGCTTATTTTATAGATTCTAGAAATATGGAATGGCTTCTAGTTTTAGTTAGTTATATATTGGTTTTTTAGCTTGAGAATGTAAAGCAATGCTTACACAATTTTTCAAGTTCAAGACGGACTTGAATGATGTCTCATTCAGAATTAGTATAGTGGATCAGTCCTATGTTTATGAATATGCATGATGGCTTTCATCGCAATTAGATTTAAGGAAGGGTTTTCAAAAATTCAAAACGCTTTGCTCAGGTTGAGGATTACCTCGACCAATATCAGAGTAGCTTGAATAAACTCTTATTCGTAATGCTGCACTTGAAATATATAAAGAAATTATAATGCTCACATATTACGCTTTTACAAATTGTGTATATAAGCACCAAATTTCTTTCACAAAAATCAAATTGCTTTCACGAATCCCTTCGAACTGTTCTGGAGTGAGAACAAGCAAGCCAAGCTTGTATATTTTGAAGTACACTGTATATAGATTTTCCTAACACTGAAAATATTGTATAGTATCTCTAGATATAGCAACTGAATTTAAATCCTTACAAAATGTTATTATTGGCATACATTTACTACAAATGAATTTATAATTGATTATGACGTCAATTTATTGATGTCCAATGTTAAACATGTCACTGTAGTAAATGGATGTCAGTATTATATTTTTCGTAGGGATATACGTTTTCTCGTTTACTAAAATAATATTTCTGACTGTAGGTACACCACCGATTACGGCCAGGCCATGTGATCCATCGCCCTGTGGAGTCAACGCTTTCTGCCGCGAACGTTTCGACACTGCAGTCTGCGAGTGTCAACAGGACTATAGAGGAAACCCATACGAAGGATGTCATCCCGAATGCTTGGTCAACAGCGACTGTCCCAAATCTCAAGCTTGCATCAGGACCAAGTGCCAAGATCCTTGCATTGGAACATGTGGTATCGGAGCAATCTGCTCTGTATCGAATCACTTCCCTGTATGCTCTTGCCCACAACCAACGGTGGGAGATGCTTTCACCCTCTGTCAACCAATGCCAGGTAATTTTATATTTTTATATTTCACAAGGATTGTTAAAAAAGCCCTTCATAATCCATTACTTAAATGATTAAGACTAAACTCATAGCTTTTGTTCTATCTGCAATTGGGGCATTATTTCTCAAAAAATCAAAGTTCTCTGATAGTTTTCTTCACGCCCCTTCTATTGATCAGAAACTGTATTTGTAAAAAAAGTTTGACCTTTCAAAAATCAAAGTAAAAAACAAAGGAGCCCAAACCAAATGTAGAGAAAATGGCTTCTTTATCAAAATTTCTAATTATATGTATATTTTCCTTTGTAATTTAGAACATGCAGATCAATAATTGAAAAAAAATTGTTAGAAAAATAGAGCGTTTTTACTAAAATAATTGTCAAACTTTTAATTTTTACATATATTACAATAGAAAAATTCGTCCATTATTGAAATCTTATCCTTCTCAAAAACTTTTTGTTAGATTTGGAAAAGTGCCTGACATTCGATAGATCAGACCTACTGAAACAAATGTTTTGCACTCATTAAACATGACAGAATTACCATTTTGTATATACAGGATGTTTGGGGGTTGTTTTAACATCCTCTGAACATTCAAGCAAGGATACCGACCTTCAGAAACAAACAAAATCACAGGAAATTTTCTTATGCAACTACTGGGGTCAGAAATCAGTTCACATTAAACAATACCCTAGCAGGGAAAGTCGTTGAAACCATTTTAAGGCTTGTACATAACATTCCCTTACTATTGAAACAAGAAAATCCAAGTTTCCAAAAAACCAAAACCATAGGAGTTTTTTATTATACTATTGGGATTAGAAATAAATTCACAATAAATGTGAGAAACATACCCTAGCAGGGAAAGTCGTTACAAATAATTTAAGGATTGTTTCAAGATCCCCTCGACGTTTTCAAAAGACCAAAACCACAGATTAGATTTGTGTAAAAATTGACCCCCCTCTCCCCATTTTTATCAAAGGTCCACGTTTTGAGACCCCCTGAACTCGAAAAACAGGTTTTCACGAATGTGTCTGTCTGTATGTCTGTCTGTCTGTGAGCACGATAAATTAAAAAAAAATTAATCTATTAGACTGGCCTTAAATACACTCTTTTAGTGTCAGAAACTGAAGGTTAGATTTGTTAGCCAGCTATAGTACTCCAAAAGTCGAAAAATTTATCTTTGCGACTTTTTTCGATAAAAAGAAAATTATCAGAGTGATAGCATTTTCAAAATGTCTCACCCCCTTTTCTCAATACCTTATGAAGCCCGGAAAATGTGCCTTGATCAGATGAGCGAAGGCCTCCTTGTCCGTTACTGAGTATCCTCCGTCGGGCAATTTTAGAGTGCCGAGAATAGAATCCGGGTTTCGAGAGAGCAGCTTGTCCAGTCTAGCCGCCTCTGCTCCTTTTTCGATGTCTGTGCAAAAGTTGGCCCAGCTTTCTTGCTACGTCTTATGTATTGCACCCCTGTATTCATCCCTTATCGTCATAAATGAGGTACATAGTTCATCCGTTTTGCCAGTGCTAGCACGTCTGAACCTCTCTCTGGTTTCCCTGCGAAGCTCTTCGAGTTTCCCGTTCCAACAGTGTGTCTCCCCTGACTTTCGGGCTCTTGTGGGTCGATAATTACTTTCATAAGTAGATTTGATGGCCTCCGTTAAAATCTAGGCTACCATCTCCAGGGTATCCACGTCTCTAATTGACCTGGGCACCTCCAAGAGTGCACTTCTTAGTTCCGTGGAATACTGGTCCCAGTCCGTTCTTCTTGGATTTCTGGCCCACTTAGGGCCCGCAGGTTCGATGGATTCCAATACGAACTCTACCTGTGAGTGATCTAAGAGAGTGGGTTCGTCTGAGACTCTCCACTTTTGGACATTGTTTCTAAAATTACCGGTATAGAGAGTGATGTCGATGACTTCCTCCCTGACCGAGTTATGAAACCTCGGGGTATTCCCCGTATTAAGAATATCTGAATCAGTAGCGATTAGGTATTTCAATAGATCAGTACAGAGTTGATGTCCGTGCTGCCCTACAAAGTATGGTGGCAGTTAGCATCGCACCTCAGTAAAAGAGGAAGACCCCTGAACTTGCAGTATTCCACCAGTGTACGTACCTCCACTGGAGTGTTGGTATCGCTGTTATATGGAAAGTAGGCCGATACCATAACTATCTTTCATATTTCTCTGAGATTTGTGGCTATCACCATCAGGTCTCTCGAACTTAGCTCTATCAGCGGGACAACGTTGACTCCCTTCACCAGCATGCAAGCCCTTTCGTTTGGCCGCCTTGAAGTCCCTGTAACAACCCCCCCCCCCC
>CAKNYM010051911.1:92069-128236 GCA_932195095.1 Andricus curvator | reverse complement strand
CCCCCCCCCCCCTATTTCCCTTATGGTATCTTGAACTAACCAAGGTTCCGGGATTAGTGAGATACCTGTGTGCCTCACAGCCATGCCCCTCTGCAGAACCGCGGAGGCGCCTTTACTGTGATGCAAGTTAATTTGCGTAATGATCAGGCCGGGAGCAGTCATTTAGGTCTGGCCCTGATCTTTCTTTGTCCCGACAAGCTCCTCTTGTCCTGGCCGACAACCATCATGTTGACCTGTCCAAGGTGTTTGAAGGGCCTGTTATTTAGGATCGCAAGAGCCCTCGTCTGATGATTCGGGTTGAAAATTAATTCACAATAAATATGAGAAACATACCCTAGCAAGGAAAGTCATTGAAATTATCTTAAGGGTTGTTTTAACATTCCCTAAATAATCAAAGAAGGCAATCAACATTTTCTAACGAACAAAATCGCAGGAGACTTCAGATTTTATTATGGTGGTCGGAAACTAATTCAGAATGAACGCGGGAAGCATATTCTACCATGGAAAGTTGTTGAAATTATTTTAAGGCTCATTTTAACATACTCATTACATTCAAACAAGAAAATAGATGTTTTTAAGACACCAAAACTACATAAGCTTTTTTATTATATTATTGGGGTTGTAAATAAATTCACAATGACTATGGAAAACATGCCCTAGCAGTGAAAGTCGTCTGAAATATTTGAAGAGTTGTTTTATTATTATTATACCATCAAGCCATTTCCATACTATTTGTCACCACATTTTTCTGTCCTGGCATCCCTCTCTAGCTTCCTTCACGCCCATGCAATTTTTTCATGCAAGCTCTCGTGTTCCTATGGCTTCTTATCTCTTCAAATTAATGTCTTATTCACAGATTCTAACCATTCTTTTGGCGTTCTACCTCTGGGCATTCGGCCATTTACTTTACCTTTATACACTTGTTTGGTCAGTCGCGCATCTTTCATTCTTTCAAGATGACCGAACCATCTTAACTGATTTCCTTCCCATATGTCAACTAGTGTCTCTCCTGTACCACATTCTTTAAGGATTATCTCGTTTCGCACTTTGTCCATCAGTGTTTTCCCGCACATTGTGCGCAGAGATTTCATGCCAATCGCGTTAATTTTACTTTTGTCCTTTTTTTGACAGCTCCATGTCTCGCTACCGTATAGTACAGTCGGTACAAATATAGAATTATGTATGGCCATTTTAGCTTTTTTGATATGTTTTTATTTCTGAGAATGGACCCTGCTCTACAGATAACCTTCTTACACTCGTTTATGCGCCTATCTAACTCCCCATCTATTTTTCCGTCGCTAGTGATTAGGCTACCCAGATATACGTACTTGTCAACTTGTTCTAATCTCTTATCATTTAGGACAATTTTGCACATTGTTTTCTCACTTTTTCCTTCAAACACCACGATTTTTGTTTTATTTACGTTAATTTTGAGGCCCATATTCTTCATGCTTGTATTAAGTTTATTCAACATTCTTTGCAATTCCTCGATTAATTCTGCCATAATAATCTTGTCATCTGCGAAAGCTAACCCACGTAACCTCACTGTCTCGAGATCTACACCTTCTTTGTCGAAGAGGGCCATTCTTAGACACTTATCCATAAATATGATAAATAGCCATGAGGACATAACGCATCCTTGTTTAACGTCTTGTACAATATCGAACCAGTCACTCAGTTTCCCATTATCCCTTAAACTCGCTTCGTTACCTGCATATATTGTTTTATTGCTTGTAGGAGCCATCCATTGACTCCGTACTCTTTGAGGACTTCCCAAAGTTTACTTCTATTCACCTTCTTCTTCTTTACTACCCACACTCCCTTTCACTATGGAGGGGGTGGGAACGATTAGCCTAGGTCTGGAGAGAATTTACTCCATGCAAATAAAGCGTGACCTATTTGGCCATGGCTATGACAATTAGTAAGCTTCAAATGTTTGATATGCCTCAAGAGATAATAATGTGCCGCAAGATTAGGTTTTTTGGTTATGAACAAGGATTGGGAATTGTATGGAAAGTAGAGAGGTTATAATAAGCAAGACTGGTGGAAGTAAAATGAAGATGGCGTTGTACGTATGAAAGCAAAGCGCGCGAAAATATGATTTGAAGTTGAAATTGATAGTAATAGTGTAAAGTAAAATTAAACAGGATGAGACACAGGAAGTAGAACCCCGGTTGGTATTTGAGCATAAAAGAGGTTAAATAAATAAGTTATTGTTTTTGAAAATTTTCAGGATTGGAAGAAAAGCATTTTTTGTAAGATTGTAGAGAAAAGGTTCAATACTAAACGGTGGGAAAATTCTATTTTTCCTAAGAAATGATTCAAGTAATTTTCTGGAATCTGAATATCTAGGGCAGGCCCATAGAACATGATTAATATCCTCGTCAGGAAAGCAGAAAAACGCGCACTCCCCACCATCGATGAAATTTTTCCTAGCTAGACTAGCAGCTAGGTTATAGTAATTAGCACGTAGTCTGGAAATAGTGACTATTGATTTCCTATCTAGTTTACTATTATAAAACCATGGTTTATTGAGTTTAGATGGATCAAAAAAGTTCTGAAAATAATATTGACCAATTCCTGATGATTCTGAAGCTCTACTCCATACCTCCAGAACAGAGTTCAAATGCAGAGGAAGAATTGCTGCCCAAATATCAGTGTGTGGGAGTTTAAGATCTTGAAATATTCCTTCTGTGGTAGCGATTTTAGCTAAGTTATCCGCATTTTTATTACCAGAAATACCCTTATGACCAGGGATCCACACTAAAACAATATTTAGATTATTTCCTGTAGCTGTATAAAGGAGATTTCGAATCCTGTAGATGAGATATGATGTAGAGGAAGAGGCATTAAAATGTTTACAAGCTTGTAATACACTTTTTGAGTCCGATAAGATCACTGAATTGGAAATGTGATTATCCAAGATAAATTGAATCGTCTCGCTAATAGCTAACGCTTCCGCAGTATAGATAGAAGCATGTTCAGAAATCCTTAATTTTATTTCAATATTTAACTGCGGGGAATATATAGAAACCACGACTGAAGATTCTGGGAATTTTGAGCCGTCCGTATAAAAATGGGTAAAATCATAAAACTTTCTGTTAATAAAATTGTGAAATATTATATCAGGGGAATTAATGAGTTGAATAGCTAAACCAATGTTTAAATCAATCATTGGTTGGAAATACTTTAATGGATAAGGACTTAAGAAGTGTAACGGAGTGGCTGAGTTAAGAACTCGATCTTTATAACCCTCATAGTAGGACTTTAACAAGAAAAAACCTTTATCCAGATTGAATTGAGTTAAACCGTTCTTAGTTATATAGTACAATTGGTAGAGAATAGAATGAACTGGATGATTTACAGTTGAAAAAGTTTCAATTAGAAATTTATCTGATAATAATTGGAATCTAGACATTATTGAGAGTTCCTTCAAATCGGCTTGCATAACAATGATAGGTGTGGATATACGGTAACCGGAGATAACACGTAAGAATCTATTGTGTAGTTTGTTTAATTTCCTAAAGTAGGTGTCACCACTATAAATGGAAAGGACATGGCTACCATAGTCGAAAGAGCTTCTCCCCAAGGAATGAAATAGTACTTGAAGTGTCTGAGGGTGAGAGCTTCACCACGTACCACATAAGCATTTCAAAATATTGAGAACCTGATTTCCTCTATTAATTAGTTTTAAGAAGTGTAGTTCCCAGGATAAGGTACAATGAAAAATTACCCCTAAAAAAGTAGCCGACTCTGATGGGTTGATATTGTGATCATCTGTAGAGATATAAATGTTATCTGGTATATTATTGACTGGGATCGGGAAAATAACTAGTTTAGATTCATCTGGCCATATAGATAGTCCCCTTTTCTTTAAAAAAGAATTTATACTATTTAAACTTTGTTGGAGAACTGAAATGCATTCATTCAAATCGTACGCCGTAAAAAAAAGGGCTATGTCATCCGCGAATTCTAAAATTTTGCAACCTGGATATGTAATTAAATGTCATTTTTTGGTATAAATAGTATACGAAATAGGACTAAGGATGTAGCCCTGCGGGAGACCTCTTTCGACTATATATGGTCCTTTGTTCTCGCCGTTGATTCTAAAGTAAAGGTTTCGTTTGTGGGTTAAGTTAAAGATAAATTTGCAAATTTTAATTCGAAGACCTATCTCATTTAGGTAATTAATTAAAATGTTTGGAAGGACATTGTCATAAGCGGCTTTGACATCCAAAAACAGGCAGGCTGTATACTGATTTTTTGCTTGAGATAAATATAACTCCGAAGAGAGGATCGCCAGATTGTCAGCACAGGAACGGTTTTTCCTAAAACCATACTGGGAGGGAGGAAGGATATTTTGATTTTCTAACCAATAAACGAGTCTATTTAAAATAAGTTTCTCTGTTATTTTTAAAAAACAAGAAGCTAACGCAATTGGTCTAAATTTCTTTATAGTACTTTTTGGAAGAAGAATGATCAAAAAATCTTTCCAAGAATCAGGGAACACACTTTCGTTAACAAGGTAATTTAAAATATGGAGCAAATGGAGAAGGGAGGCTTTTGAAAGGTTTGATATTACTTTAAAGCTAATTTTATTAAGACCAGGAGAGGATTTAAGTTTTAAACTCCTCAAAACAGAAGTCAATTCTTAAAAATGAAAGGATTGTTCGAAAATTTAAACTCGCTGAGACGCATTGTTATTTAGGAAAGGAGAAGTAGAAGTGTCACTCTGGGGGAGAGAATTCCTTTATGAGAATGAATTTGGGAGAGGAAGTATCACAACATTAGAAAAATCATTAGACATTGCTAAAAAGCTTACGATGTAAGCGTTTATATCCTCTAATGTGTCTAAATTTATAGAACTAGAGGTGGGCGACGGAGGATTCATCAATCTGTGGCGAAATCATCTTGTTTTATTCCATACATTAGAAATAGGAGAATTAAAAGACAAAGATTCACAATATGATCTGAAACTGGAATATTTAATAACTTTAAACCTATTGGTAGTTAATGCCTGATATTTTTGTAAATCAACAAAGTTTTCATAATTCGAAGAGGCCATATAATGCTTATATTTGGCTAACCTAATGCGAGAAATCTTGTCACATTCATCGTTCCACCAAGGGGGGGAGCTCGGATAAAATTTCCTTCTAGAAGGTTTCCTATCTATTTTAGGGTCTGCCTTATGAAGGTCTTCATCAATATCGTTTACAAAACTATAGTATGCATTGGTAATCTGATGTGGAGATTCGAGTTTGGAGAGATTTCCTTCTTTATGGACTGACGACAAATAGGCTTTGAAAATTTTCCAATCAACTCTTTTTAAATTATATTTATGTGAAACAAATTGATGTTACTTAAAAGGAATGCCAATATCAATCTCTAATGGGAAGTGATCGCCACCCATTTTGTCCTCGAAAACTGACCATGAAGCAATTCATTTTAAATTACAAGAAACCATTGTTAAGTCTATAGCTGATTTAGTCTGGCCTGGACGACGAAACAAAGTCGATTCTCCACTATCAATAACAAATAGATCCGTGTCAGATAATACATTAAATTTTGAGTTCCCTGATGGACAAGAAGATTCACAACCCCAAGATGGGTGATGTGCATTGAAATCCCCTCCAATGAAGATACAAGAAAAGTTTGAAGTCGCTTCAAAGAAAGTCTGCCAATTAATAAATCTAACCGAAGCGCGAGGATTTCTATAAACGTTAACAATCAGTAGTTGTCCCAAATCAGTTAATATGACTACTGCCAAGGTATCAAGGGAATCGTCTTTACAATAAATTGAATCAATTTCTCTGAAAG
Source organism: Andricus curvator (assembly GCA_932195095.1). Taxonomy (NCBI): domain Eukaryota; kingdom Metazoa; phylum Arthropoda; class Insecta; order Hymenoptera; family Cynipidae; genus Andricus; species Andricus curvator. The sequence continues at coordinate 122,419 of CAKNYM010051911.1, read as the reverse complement.
GAATGTCATTTCTTATAGCAATTAAAAGACCACCCCCCGATCGATCAGGGCGATCTTTTATTACTACATTGAAGCCCCTGAAATGAAATCTGGCCTGAGGTTTAAGCCAGGTCTCATTCAAGAGGATTATATCGAATTTGTTTGAAATTCTTTTTAGCGAACCTTTTTTAGGGAAGATACCCCGACAATTCCATTGAAGAATATTTAAGGAATTTTCTGTAGCCATTTATTAAGAAGAGATATTGGAAGTAGCTGTCTGTGAGGAAGGTGTAGGATTGAGATGTTGAGGGGATATGGAGTTAAAATTATTAAGCATGGCAAGCAAAGGAGCTATTTGATGACAAAGTTTCGTCAAAAAGAACATCATCTGAGCAAGACTTTCAGCAAATTGGGAGAAAAGGAATTAAAAGGGGTTAGGGTTGGTCGAAGTTTTGGTCAAGCGATTCAGGGTAGCATTTTTGCTATTGTGAGTAAGGTTTTGACAAGAATCCGATGGATGAGGAACATTCTGTTCATTCTGAGAATGCAGGCGTAATTTTGGTTTTGGGAAAGCTGTGATAGCTGCGAAAGGTTGCTGTAAGCTTAAGCTTGGATTACCCATAGCATAATCCAAGTCGACGTCTCCAAAGTTAGGAAAGTTGGAGTAGTTAAAGTTAGGTACTTGTAGAGGAACCGAATCAGATGTGGATGGAATTTTAATCAAAGAATCTATATCAAAGGTGGAATTGTTAGATTGAGCACGTTTGTTTTCCTGATGGTAAAGACGTGAGGCGTTATTGATAGGGATGTTCCTAAGCGCTGCAATTCTCCTGATCGAAATGTGGTCTAGGTAGACTGGACATTTCTTATCTGAGGCTAAGTGGGAGCCTTTGCAGTTAAGACAGGCGTAAGATTTTTCCTAAGGACATTGAACTCCAGTATCATGGGGAGCTCCACCACAAAATCTACAGCGAGAATTTTTACATTGTTTGACTACATGGCCAAACCTAGAGCATTGGTAGATTTTCGGTTGAGTAATATACGGTTCGACTCTAACTCTCAAATTAAAGATGTCTATGAAATCCGGGACCTCTTGACCTTCGAATTTAATCTGCATTGTTTTTGTCTGAGATTTCCAAGGGAACATCGCGCACGACACCCTCACGAGCTACCCGATAATTAGGGATGAAAGCAGCAAGGTTAGATTTAGCTAAGAGACCTGAACTATCGACAATCTTGTCAGCACATTTCGCATCGTGACATTCTACTACGATTCTTGAATAGCTTGATCTCTCGATATGTTTAATTGTACTCGGAAAGGAGGTATGCAAGATTTTTTCAACCACCATAACATGCTTTGGATCGCAATCCTTTTTTGGTTCTACAATTAAGAAGAACGGAACTTTGTTGTGGATAGAGTAGCGATTCTTTGAAAGCTGTTCAAAGGAATTGAAGGTCCTGGAATCACCCGTATGGCAAATTTTGTCTTTCTCTGTAAGAGAAGAATCATTCAAATGGGAGGAGCCACGCTTCCCAGGCCTCTCCCTTAACGAATTTAGGTTAGGGGCGGCATCATTTTGCGGATTTTCTAGACTTGATGAAGACTGAGATTGCTGGATATCATAACTCTCAAACTTTTTCCTGTCATCTGTCTTAAGCTAAACATTTGATCTGTACATGATCTTCCTGGCATAAATCCACTTTGGACTCCCCATATCTTTTCTTCCGTTATTTTCATTACCCTACGAATAAGTATTTTTGACTATATTTTACTCACGATACTTAATAAGCTGATACCTCTGTAATTATTGCAGTTGCTTTTATCTCCCTTTCTTTTGTACGTTCCCTAAATTTTCAAACATGGAAATCAACAATTACTAACAAACAAAATCATAGAAGATTTTTTTATTCTACTACTGGGGCTGGAAATCAATATTGTAAATACAAATTCCTACAAAAATTCAAGGGCATGTTTCAATAGGGCCGTATTCAACCGTAATTAACGTTAAAACAATTCTTATTTTAAATTGATTTTTCACCCCAATAGCTAAAAAAATCTTCTTTGGTTTTGTTTCCTAGGAAATTTCGGTTTCCTTGCTTGAATAATCAGGGGATGTTAAAACAAAATAGCCAATCTTTCCAGTTTATTTTAGGCAATTAGCCAAATCTAACATGAAGTTTTTTAGCAGAGTAACATTTTAATAATCGACGAAGTTTTCTATTGAAATACATGTAAAAATATTGAAATGGATTAAAATGATTTCAAATAAGGCAAAAAAATAACATTCGTGTGATTTCAAAGTGTCGTGACTTTCCCCGTAAGAGGAATTGTTCGGAATCGCCTTAAGTATACTTCGAGTCTAAAAGAATTGTTCTGGATTAAAATGTTGACAATTATACTTTACGGAAGGAATGAAATTGCCTTCAAAATTTATCATTCTCTTACGGCATTTAACAGGATTAACTTGTCTTCAGTTTGTACCCTCTTTAAGAGATTGAAAACGTATTTATTCATTGACAGAAATACTCATAAGATTAAACAGGATTGAAGTGATTCGCAAATATTTGATGTTCATATGAATTAAAAAGTTAACGGAAGAAAACGACATTCATTTGGATTCAAAACGTGATAAGTGGTTTTTTGTTGAAATCATAAATATTTGAAATCCAAAAATTAATGTCAAAAATAAATTTGACTTGTTTCATAGAAGTACTCTTGATATTTTTGTTCTGCTAGAAAGGAGGCTTGGGTTTTTTCCTTCAAGAGCCTTGAGATTAAAAAGTAAGATTGAATTTTTTATTTTTGGAAATATTCGTATAGAACATCGGTGCGCGTACGCACGCGTCGTTGGGTATACTGGAGCACTTAAAACTTATTGTCGTCAGAAAATAATTAATATTTCACTTTCTAATGCAAAGCTTTCTAAAGGGAATAACTGAAAGTTTCTTTTTAGCTCAGAAAAAAATTCAAGAGAGTATGCTTCTATGAAAAAAGTCAAATTTGGATGATGAATAATCCTTTTTTTTAATGTTCACAACCAATGAAAAGTAATGGAAAAATCGATTGAAACTTTAGTAAAAAATATCTTCTTCATCGATATTAGAAGAGTTCAAAATCGCCAAAGAAGATGATATATTCTCAAAAACAAAAAAAAAGCTCACTTTCAGAATGGATAAATGAAAATCCCACTTTTTAACCTCAAAACTCTCAAAGGGAAAAATCTAATCTTTCTTTTGTGATAAGAAAATAAAAAAGTGTGTAAAACAATCTATCGCATCTGTAGTGGACCAGTTTTTTTTATCTCCATTAGAAGAATTAAAAATGCCCGAGCTGAAATAGACGACATCCACAAACTCCCAAAATTTTCTCCCCCTCTCCGTCGGCAATTACTTATCCAAATGACAAAAATTTTCCCTTATAATCTGCTATCTAATAGGACAATACTTTTTCAAGATTTGGTTCTCATCAATTTACAGAATTTTTTGTCCAACATTTCTAATAGCTTAAAAGTGTTTCGCATAGAATGTTTTTTGAATAAAAAGTTTCACAATGAAGATTAAAAATTGTAATAATGACCATCAACTTTTGAGAACAATTTTTTTGAAACAATTTTAGATTTTGTAAACAATTCATTTTTAACGAGTAGTTGTAAAATGATGGTATTTTATAAATTGAACGAATTTTTTAAGTAATGTGAAGACCAGAAGCAATACCCATTGCAATTGAGGAAAAAGTTTGATTTTGTTTTATTTGAGATACAGTGTTATACATCGATGTTTTGGCTGTCCAAATAAACACAAACTAATTAGTAATTCAAATTAAAAAGGTTCTATCTCGCTGAGAGTTAATTGTTTATTTAAAAGTTGTTCCGTCTAAAAATTTGTTAATATCCCGAGAATGGTTAACTGTAGGCAGATTTTTTTTTAATTCAGTGAAACGCAACGAATAGAATGACTTATGAGCATGTCATGAATGTAGCCCAAAATTGACAATTTCGACCTTGACTCATACGCTAATAACGCCTCAAATAAATGCGGCAATCTGATCCCTTTTCAGATGGACGTACACAAGTAGCCTTAAGTGAGATTAAGAAATCGATTAATGAACAAAAACCATTGCGAATAACGTCAGTGAAAAATACTATCACAAAAATATAATGCTTCTTATCCATTTGTTTTCAGTTCCACCTAAATCCGACCCATGCCATCCATCACCTTGCGGACCAAACACCATCTGCGATAGTATTGGAGGAAATGCACTTTGTCGATGCTTACCAGGATTGAAGGGCGTACCCACAGATCCATCTGGCTGTCACCCAGAATGTATTCTGAGTTCCGATTGTCCAGGAGATTTGGCATGCATAAACAACAAGTGTGCAAATCCTTGTGCTCAAAACGTTTGTGGCGTTAAAGCCAATTGCAGAGTCATCAACCACAGTCCACTTTGCACTTGTCCATCAACCTTAGTCGGAAATCCTCTAGAAGAATGTTACGAAGAAAAAGGTAATCCTGAGACATGAAATCTTTCAATAATAAGTCTAGTGAATTCTGTCGTCGGTTAGTCGTTCTAAAATTTAATTTCTTAACGACTATCATCTATCGTATTTCAGCTCTCAATCCCTGCAACCCAAGTCCATGCAACAGCAATGGGGAATGTAGAGTAAGGAACGGTCTGCCAATTTGCATCTATCCGGAGTGTGTCATCAACACAGATTGTCCGCGTGACAGAGCTTGCTTCTCTCAGAAATGCGGAGATCCTTGTGTCGGCGCTTGCGGTATTAATTCTCTCTGCCAGACCATAAATCACAGAGCAATTTGCTCATGTCCCAAAGGTTTCACAGGAAGTCCTTATGTTCAGTGTATAATACCTCAAGAAGGTATGTCTTTGAATCAAAATTATTTTTCTAACTCAGAATTATACTCGTGTTGCTCGAATGATCTACATTATTTTATTGAAATTTTAGAACCACCTCGACCAGAGTGTACAGACAATTCAGAGTGTCCAAATGATAAGGCTTGCATTAACCTCATATGTACAAATCCCTGCGAACTCGATTCTTGTGGTTTCAACAGCAACTGCTTTGTTCAAAACCATAGAGCTGTCTGCACTTGCAAGGATGGCTTTATTGGAAACCCTCAACATCAGTGTACCGAAAGTAAGTATAGGTACAGACATTTAAAAAACTTACTACATACGAACAGAGAGATGTAAATATTTTGTTTTTATCATTTTATAGTTGGATGCCGCAGTGACGACGAATGTTCACCTTCCCAATCTTGCGTTAACAACGATTGTATCGACTCCTGCTTGATAACTCAGTGTGGAATCAGCGCACAATGTAAATCAGACGGATATCACAGAGCCAACTGCTATTGTCCAGAAGGATACCTAGGAAACCCGTATGACCGATGCGAGAGACCAGAATGCAGCGCAGATAACGATTGTGCCTCTTTCCTAGCATGTCGTAACAACAGATGCGTCGACCCATGTAATTGCCCACCATCAGCTCAATGTTCCGTTGCAAACCATCGACCTAGTTGCCGATGTGCACCTGGATTCATGGGTGATCCTTATGTATTCTGTGCAATGGGTAAATATTCTCTAAATACAATAGACTCTCACTGAGCGCCGAATCCAGAAAGCTACTTTTCCTTTTTTTCTTTTTTGTCACTTCTTGCTGTACAGCAAATAGCCGGAACTTAGCGTGTTTTTTCTTCTTTTATCAATACAACCTTTCAAAGAAGCACCTTTTCCGCTGAGTGCTTGCGGCTTGTCTTAACCAAGCGGGCGCTTTTTGAGGAACGCGGTCCCAAGCACCGAGCGCTTTGTGAGAGTCTACTCTAATCGTTAAAATCCAAATATGAAGTGAAAAATCTGCAAAGAAAATACCTTATTAACAAATAAATAACTGTTACAGAGCCAGCTACAATTCCTCCTGAGTGTAAAATTGATGCAGACTGTCCAAGCAAGTTCGCTTGTTTCGACGGGGTTTGCAAGGATCCTTGCAGAGAATCTAAACCCTGTATTCCTAATGCTAAATGTACTGTTGTGGACACTCTTCCAATGAGATTGTTGATCTGCGAGTGTGCACCAAACTTTATTGGAGATGCCACAGTCGCTTGTATCCCAGTGGACAAAAAGATAGAACATATTTGCCAATCAGACTCAGAATGCACGCCTAATACGGCATGTATTAATCAACGTTGTATAAATCCATGTGGAGTCAGTCCATGTGCTCATTCTGCTGAATGTCATGTTGAAAACCATCGTCATCGCTGTCTCTGTCATGAAGGATTCATTGGAGATCCGTTTATAAATTGCCACAAAGACACGCTTCCTGAGTGCACAATAAATTCCGATTGTATTTCAGACCTAGCATGTATAAACCGGGTCTGTCAAAACCCATGTTTAAATACACGCTGCGGTTCAAACTCTGAGTGTGTCGTTCACAATCACCACCCAACCTGCAGATGTCCATTTAATCTTGCTGGAGACCCTCAAGTTCAATGTTTCAATCGTAAGTAATGTTGTTTTTTTGTTCTCTTACGAATATTATAAGCAGATGCAGTATGAACACCGTTATAAATATGAATTCTTGTATTTTAGCTGAGTGTGAAGCAGATAGTGACTGTCCTTATGACAAAACTTGTGTCAACCGAAATTGTGTATCTCCTTGTCTTAACGCACTTGTTACCTGTGGACGAGGTGCGGAATGTACAGCAGCCGCTCACCGATCTCAGTGTTCTTGTCCTCCCGGTACTCAAGGAGACCCACGTATTGCTTGCATTCAAGGTGTTTGCCATTACAACGAGGATTGTGCCGATGACGAAGCTTGCGATAGGTTAAATAGAGTCTGTCGCAAGGTTTGCTCCGAGGACAGCTGTGCTGATGATGCTATTTGTGAAGCGCAGAACCACGAGCTGAAATGTTCTTGTTCTCCGGGAACTAAAGGAAATCCATACGTCGAATGTCTGGGAGAACCATTTGAACCAAACTGCACAGAAGATCGACAATGTCCATCGCATTTCGCTTGCATCAATGCTAGGTGTCAAGATCCTTGCTTGGTTGCTAACATGTGTAGCAGTGACCGAATTTGCAGAGTCTTTCCCACTGAACATATTCGAACTATCATTTGCGAGTGCGCCAAAGATGCATACACTGATGAAAATGGAAATTGTAGAAAGCATGGTAAGGAAATTCAAATAATGTTGCTAATTATACCTCAATATTTCCCTAAAAATATAGATTTACTATATTTACTTTTTTCGTTTTAATGAAATAGGTGCCGATCAATGTCGCGTGGATGATGAGTGCGATAATCACGAATTATGCCAGGGTGGATCTTGCATTGAGGCTTGTCTCACCATCCAATGTGGATTCAATGCTCAATGTAAATCTACATCTCACTCCGGAATCTGTACCTGTGCTGCCGGTTTTTCGGGCAATCCTTACATAGAATGCTCCAGAGGTACGGATTAAGTTCTTTGCAAAATTGTTTAATATAACAAGATTAGAACATTCGTGTGTATTGTTGTATTTTTGATCATTTCAGTTACAATCCAGCCACCTATATATCTTGCTGAATGCGTTTCCAACGATGAGTGCTCCTCGGATAAGCAGTGTATCAACTCTCGCTGCACTAATCCTTGCGTTGAGGCTAGTCCTTGCGGAAGAAATTCGTTCTGCCACGTTTACGATCATAATGCAGAGTGCAAATGCCCCGAAACGTACTTGGGCGATCCTATTGTGGAGTGTATACCACGTAAGTTGTTCTAGCTAATACATATTTGATATGTTGATGTTTCAATGAATTTGCATACTTAAAAACTTTTTGCAATGTTACAGCTTTGAAAATACCAATATGCGAGTCCAACAGTCAGTGCGCTGGTACGGAATCTTGTGTCAATGGCCACTGTGTTAGCCCGTGTGATTGTGGCTTGAATACCAAATGTTTTGTCGCAAACCACTATCCAACTTGCGGTTGCTTACCAGGGTACTCTGGAAATCCACATTTAGGATGTACCAAGTGTGAGTAGTATGAATAAGCTATCTTGTTGCTAAACTACCTCTAAATAAAGTAGGTATTAATCATCTTCTAACCTAATAACAAATCAACTTTCTTTTAACAGTGGAATGTGAAATAGACAGTGACTGTAGATACACAGACATATGCCACAATGGACAGTGCATCAATCCTTGCATCTTAGAAGATAAATGCGCTGTTAATGCAGAATGCTACGGAGCTAATCATCGAGCAGCATGTAAATGTGGTCCAGGATATTATGGAAACGCAGACGTACACTGTGAGAGAGCAGAGTGCACCAGTAGTTACGACTGTCCATTTAACCTGGAATGTTATAACAACAGATGCATCAATCCCTGCACGTACGATAATCCATGTGCTCAAAACGCCGAATGTTTCGTTCAAAATCACGTCGCGTCCTGCCGCTGTCCGGAAACTTTACCTAGCGGAAATCCATACTCGTACTGTGAACGTCGTCCACCACAAAATGAACCTGAATGTGTAAAAGATGTGGACTGCCCAAGTAAACTGGCTTGCATTAAGAAGACTTGTGTAGATCCCTGCACCGAAATTCGACCTTGTCTCGAGAATGCTCGTTGCAGCGTTTTTGATAACGTACCAGTACGAACTATGGTGTGCACCTGTCCGGATGGATGGATTACGAACAAAGATGGATTCTGTTCAAGAAGTATGTTGGAATACTAATTTTTTCTACCAGTTCAACTGCTATAAGCTCGATTTCCTAATTATAATCATTTCTTTTCAGTTCAAATCACCAATGGATGCGATTCAAACGACCAATGTCCAGATCACGAGTCTTGTATCAACCGCCAATGTCGAGACCCTTGCAATTGTGGAAGCAACGCCGTTTGCTACGTCAAGAACCACAAACCGATTTGTTCTTGCCAGAAGGGATATCAAGGTCATCCTGATGTCGCTTGCTTCCCCGCCGAATGTCAACGTGACTCAGAATGCATGCCCGACAAGGCGTGTGAAAATGGAAACTGTATAAATCCTTGTCTGCTGACGTCATGCGGTACAAATGCGGAATGCTTCGTTCGAAACCATAAGGCTAATTGTCGCTGTCAATCAGGCTTCCGAGGAAATGCTCAAGACATGTGTCGTGTAATCGGATGCTACAGAAACAGTGACTGTCCCAGCGACCATGCCTGTGTCAACGGCCAGTGTACCAACCCCTGCTTGACTGATACTTCTTGTTCTTCCCGAGCCAGCTGCATAGTACAAAATCATCTTCCATTCTGCAAATGCCAGAGTCAGTTCACCGGCGATCCTTACGTTGGCTGTGAGCGTCGTCCAGAACCACAGTGTAGGGACGACGACGACTGCCCTCACTTAAGAGCTTGCATAAATGAAAAATGTCAAGATCCTTGTACGGCGCTCGAACCTTGCGTTGAACCAGCTGAGTGTAGAGTAATGCCCAACCATTCAGTGAAGTCACTGGTTTGCGTTTGTCCAAGCGGATATATCAGTAGTGGAAGCAGAACTTGCGAACGAATCATTATCAATCCTGGCTGTACACGAGATAGCGATTGTCCATCAGACGAAGCTTGCATTAATGCACTCTGTAAAGATCCATGTGCTTGCGGTTCGAATGCGGCTTGTACTGTCAGAGACCATAAGCCAATATGTTCGTGTCTTGCTGGACACGATGGAAACCCTCAAGTGCACTGTAGTAAAGGTAAGATATATCTCCTCATTTAGAATGATTTATATATTCTTTGAAGAAACCTTCTCAATCTGATGATTTTTTTGTCTTGCAGTTATTGGTTGTCGATCAGATAGCGAATGTAGCGGAACTCACACGTGCATCAACCACAATTGCGTACCGGCGTGTGCGCCTTCATCATGTGGAAGAGGTGCAGAGTGTCTTGCAATAAATCACAAAGCCATCTGTGAATGTCCACTTGGTTATGGCGGTAATCCGAGAGTTGCTTGCGTTCTCATTGGATGTAGAAGTAACTCTGAATGTCCTACGGACAAGGCTTGCATTAATAAACTATGTGAAAGTCCTTGCACACAAAACCCTTGCACAGGAAAAACGGAATGTCGTGTCCACAATCATGCTGTTCAGTGCCTCTGTCCCGAGGGATACGTCGGTGATGTAAGAACAGGCTGCGCTAAAGGTAATTAAGTGTAATTTCATATTTAGATGCACTAGGATAATTATAGTGTCATAGATTATTAATTTTTGAAGACTGCTGTTTGTATCGTTTTAAATTTACAATTATTATCATATTTCACAGTTGATGTAAAATGCAAGTCTGACTCCGATTGCCCATCCCAAAAAGCATGCTTCAATGGCCAGTGCAGTAATCCTTGCGAGATGGTCAGGCCTTGTGGAATCAATGCAAATTGTAGAATTTCTGACGTACTGCCAATAAGATTAATGATATGTGAATGCTTGCCTGGATATCGAGGATATGCAATTGAACGTTGTGAAAAAGGTACTTACTAGTGAATTTATATGGTGAAAAAAGGTTACTTTTTACTTTTTTCTCATGAATTTTCATATTTATTGCAGTTAAAGATTGTCCGCTAGAGAAGGGTCAAGTTCGAGATGAGAATGGAAACTGCGTGTGTCCGCCTGGTAAGGGCAAGGATAGAAGTGGCGTTTGTACAACTTGTCGCCCGGAAATTGGAATGAGAATTGATCTCGATGGCAATTGCGTGTGCGCTCTTGAGAAAGGTTGGAGCTATGACGAATACGGAAACTGCGTATGCCCAACACAACATGGTTACACAGTAGAGAAAGACGAGTGCAAACGTAATTATTCTTTTCCAACTTCTATTCTGTTATTAAACATCTTCAATTTACTAAAATAAGATCAATCAAATAATATCCATAAATGAAAAACTTTTATTGTATGTAATTATTAATCATGTACGCTTAAACGCATGCCAGCGCAATCTTCCCTTCATCTTCACATTAATTATTAACATAACTAACCCATTTTAATACCACAAAATTACAGTGAAAGCTTGCTTCAATGACGATGACTGTCCAGACGATAAAACGTGTTCATCAATGACATCCACGTGCGAAAAATGTCCTAAAGGCTATCATGGTCTACATTGCACTAAGGTCATGTTTCCTAATTTAGCTGGACGTACGGACTTCCCTAAATCAGAAGTTCAGGCTCATTGTCTCTCTGATGGTATAGAGGTAGACATAAACTTCAGCAACAGCACAGAAGCAGATGGCTTTGATGGGGTGCTATACGTGAAGGGTCATAGCAAAGAGGAAGAGTGTAGAAGAATTATTTCTCTAGATCGTGGTGTGACCAATCACCACCTGACATTCAAAGTTAGGTTTGGTAGTTGCGGATTAATACACGTAAATGTAAGTCCGAATAAAATTTAGAGTGTAAGGAAGTCTAAGGAAGTCTTTGAGACGTCCTCAGGATGACAATGTCTTTTCACCAATAGTCAAGATTTTGAATATGATCAATTAAATATTGACTCACTTTTAGGGAGAAGCCGCTTTCAAACTCATTATACAAAAGCATCCTAAGCTCATGACGTTTAATGCACAAGCATATGTTATTCGGTGCTTGTATCAAATTGGAGAACAAAATGTAACGCTAGGATTCAATGTTTCAATGCTCACGACCGCTGGTACTATTGCAAACACCGGCCCTCCACCAACTTGTGCAATGAGAATTGTCACTCAAAATGGAGCTGATGCTATGGATGCGGAAATAGGAGATAATCTCATGTTACAAGTCAATGTAACTCCTTCTTGTAAGTACTAAGTGTTACTATTATTTGATCAAAGTTTCTTGCTTAATCTCATAATAGGAATCTATAAACTGATTTTAATTTTGTTATTCTCTAAAGCGATTTACGGAGGCTTTGCACGCAATTGTGTGGCCAAAACAATGGACGATAAGAAAGAAAACGAATACATCGTCACGGACGAGAACGGGTGCGCTACTGACCCGACGATATTTGGAGAATGGGAACAAGACCCTGAAACGCAAGTTTTAACAGCGAGTTTCAACGCATTCAAATTCCCGAATAGCGACAATATACGCTTCCAGTGCAATATCCGTGTCTGCTTCGGTAGATGCCAGCCAGTGAGTATTTCAGTAATTACCCGAACTGCAATAGATTCAAGTTCATTACGTATTAAGTACCTACATTTTTGTGCTTTTTTTCTATAGGTTAATTGTAGAGGATATAATGCTTTTGGACGTCGACGAAGAGACGTTGAGTCCGAACCTAATGACACTGCCTTAAGTGTAAGAGACGGTAACGAAGGACAACTTCGTGAAGAAATTACAGTAGATTCAAACACAATACGCACCATGGAGAGGACAGAACCCCGATATCTATCGGATCCTACTGGATGTAAGTATAATTCACGCACGATGCCAATTCTAAAATTATTCAGTTTCTACCATTCTGGTAATCCGTTAGAGCTACTATACCACTGCCCAACATATTTTATATTCTTTTTGAATGAGTAGTAGGAACAGATTTAATTAAGTTCGTGTAATTTGAATTTTAGCTCCTGCAGCTCAACGAGTAGAAGACATATGTGTTTCAATGGTCGGCTTCGTAATATCACTAGTTATTACAGCACTTCTGGCCCTAGTCGCCGTAGCAATAGCTGTTTCCTGTTGGCTCATGGCCTATCGACGCCAGCCAAAGACAGCCGGACCACTGCCACATCCACCAGAATTCCCAAATCCCTTGTTCACCACCGAATCGGTGGCTGAACCATCCCCCGATTATCATCTGTCATAAATCTCATAGCATAATTATTTTATAATTAACATAATTTGATAGATAAATGAGAAATACATCTCGGGCCATTCGCGTCCTACTGACCAGTTTTGTATTTCTACGGCATCTCCTCCATTGACTTATTCTTCCTTAATCTCAGGGTACGTTTGATCATGATGGAAAGTGTATTTGATATCGTTGAGCATTGTAGCACTTACTATTTATGGTGATGGTATTTTCCATTATCTAGGTATGCGTGAAAAGACTTTGTACTTTTACATTCTTTTATTTTTTATAAGTATCGATTCTAGTCCCTGGAGGATTTGTTTAATATATAATCATTTGCAAACTTAATTGCTGTGTAAAGTCAAACAAATTAGTCTAATATAGCTTTCTTACTTTTAGACAATTGTACATTTTTTATCTAATAAAAGGCTAATGATTTATTTCTATAAAGTCCATCCGTCCTCTCTAAGGATAATTGTAAATAAACTTAACTATCGCAACTTATGTAAACGTATAATAAATAAAATAATTTAAAAAATAATCAAATGGATTTATTTATTAGTAAAAATCCCTTATAGGGTCAAGCTTACAAAATCCGAAAATGAGAACGTCACCGCCGGAAAAAGATAGGTTCATGAGGAATGATGAGCAAAATGAGAGGAAAGAAGAAAGCTGAGGCTAAAGGAGAGGAAAATTTAAAAATAAATGCGCAAAATGATGATAAAAGCAATGGAGATGAATGAAAAAAGGGAGGAGGAAAGGGGAGAGAAAATAATAAAAGAAATTATGCGGGAAATTACCGAAATTAGGAAAGCAATGAGATGGGAAGAGCTCAGGAAAAATGGGGGAAAAAGGATGCAAAATTTGGAGCAAGGATTAGAAAAGCAGGAGGAGCCACATAAAAAGTTAGAAGAATTGAAGAGTAGGATGGAGAAAATAGAAAGCTCTAACCGGGAGTTTTGAGTAGGGGAGATCAGGAATGAGGATAAGGAAAGGTTGAGAAAAATAGAGAGAAGAATAGAAAATAGAAAGGAAAGGATATAGTAATAAAGTTCTCAGATTAGAGGGGGTAAAATTAAAAGCAAGGATGAAAAAAGTGCTGAAGAGGATAGATTTAAAGGTGCAGGTAGAAGAAGTAAGAAGTGTGGGAAAGGAAGGAGGAGGGGAGAGCAAATGGAGCTGGTGAAACTAAAAAATAGGTAGCATAAGATGAAAATAGTGACAAATAAGAGATATGGAAGTGCATAGAAAAATAGAGGATGATCTGACATCGGAAGAAAGGAATACGCTATAAGGCAAGGAAAATAGCAGAAGAAAGAAAGAGGGGAAAAAGAACGTGAGTGAGGTATGATAAAATACAGATAGAACATATATTTATGAGGATTAGGATGAAGAGAGGGAAGAGATAGTTAAATGTTGAGAGGTAGTTGGTAAAAAAAAGGAGATAAGAAGTAAAAGAAGGGAAGCATGGAAAAAAGGCAGTTTTGCTACTGAAGTGTCACCGAGAAAAGAAAGTTCTTTCTTTAAGTTCAATTCTTTACAACTTAGAAACTACCAATCTATTTAGCTTTTACTTCTTCCTACTGTACATCAGGATTTAAATGACTATCTAAGGTTGAAGAAAGATGCGCATTGAAATAAAGAAAATATGAAAAAGAGAGCCTAGAAAAGGAAGGCTAGGGAGTTTATTAAAAATTTGGGGAAATGGAAAGTCGTTATGGTGATGGAGATGGCTTGATGAAATGGGGTGTGAAGTAGGAAAGGAAATCCTTCGGAGGGGAGACAGGTGGAAGTAATAAGAAGCAAAGAGAAAAACTAAAAAGGGATGTCACTGGGAGGAATGGTGATGAGAATAAGCAAAAATTTGACAGGGAAGAAAAAAGATGGGAATGGGTTTGTTTGAAGAAAGAAATATTAATGGAAAAAGAGGTAAGGATAGGAGAGGTGGAAGATAGTAGGACTATATGTAAATGAGGATACGGAATGCAAAAGAGAGAAGTTAAGTGAGCTAATGGAAGGAAAGCAAGGTGGGGTAAATATTTACCCTATCATTGTGGGTGACTTCTATGCAAAAACAAGAGAAATAGGAGGAAAAGAATGGATAGGGGAAGGATGGGAAAGTGGCGGTATAGATTTGGAAGAGAGATAAACAGAATACGTCCAAAGAAAATAAGCAAGAAAAATTCAGGGAAAAGAACTGAAGATGCATGGAAGTGGAAGGCTTCTTAACCTTTAATTCACTGCTCCGAAATTGGCTAAAATGAATTTAGGTTGGCTGCAGTGTTTCATACTGAGCGCGCTATCTAGCGGTAGAAACAGGTAGTTCTCCAGTTTGATTTTTAACTGTTGACAATTCAAGAAAAGTAAAAATTGCAGAAAATTCCTAATTTAAAATTGACCTGCTGAAAATTCAGTTTTCAACTTTCTTCAATTTTCAATAGTTCAATTTTTGATTGTTTAAAATCCAAAAAAATTGAAAATCAAAAAATTCAGCTGCTAAAAATTTAAGAAAATTTGAATTTCCGCTGTTTAAAATTCAATTTTCAATAGTTGAAGATTCAATTTTCTACAACTTTCAATTTTTAAATTTTCATTTGTTTAAAACTGAAGAAAACTGAATGAAGTCATCAACATTCGAATTTTCAATTTTGATTTTTCTTCAATTGTTCTTCAGCTTTTAAATGTTTTTCTGTTTTCTTGAAATTACAACAGTTCAAAATTGAAATGTTCAGAATTGAAGAAAATTAAAAATTTTATTTTATTTAAGATTGAAACGAAATCTATTTTCTTATGCATAATTTTGTGCGCCAAAATCAGAGCATGAAAAAAATTAACAATATAAAATTAGATTTCAAAACTACCTCCTTCCCAGCTCATTAGACATAATAAAGGAAAAAAGAGGGAGCAAAAATGAAAATTGAATTTTCAATCTCCTACAACTTTCAACTGTTGAATTTTCTATAATTTTCTTGAATTTTCAGCAGTGGAAAATTCAGTTTTCATCAATTTGCAACATTTGAGAATTTAACTATTGAAAAATCCAGATTCTTCAATTTTAAGCTGTTAAAAATTCAAGAAAAATAAAGAAAATTTCTCTACTGTAAATTCAACAAAATACAAAATTTAATTGTTGAAAATTTATGTTTCAGTTTCCAACAGCTAAAAATTCGATTTTCTTTAATTTTCAACAGTTGAAAAAATAGGAGAAAAGTCAATTGTTGAAAATTGAATTTTCACTTTTCATAAATACAGTCAAACCTGGATTTAATGTCAATTTTGGGACTGACGGTAATATAAAATCCAGGCTCTCAGTCAGGGGCGTATGAACCGTTTCCGGTGGATTTTACCGCGTGGTAAAAAATATTTTGAAAATTGTTTTTTTAATACGGAGACATACGAAGAAGTTATTCAACAGAAAATCACTCACTTTTATAAATCTTATATCACGTCAACAATTAATAGTTTGACATTATGAAACAATAAAGTGGGACTCCGATGCCTGAAGTCGATCGGACCTCTCTTTCTACCATGTAAGATAGACAAGGACGATCCGATTGTGTTCCAATGACAGGCTTTTTTTGTTTCGAAACGATCATACTTTCTCTATTTCTGCCTAACTAATTCTTCTTCTTTTTTGTTTTCTTTGTCGAATCGTAGAGCTTGTTGATAGCTACGGCAACGCCACCGATTCAGAAGAAATTTGAATTTCAATTAAATATTAACAAGAAATGTTATAGTAAATAATTAATTTTAGACCGTAGTATAACATTTTTGTTTAAAATAAATTGATATTCACTGCTCCTTTTCATTATTATTGCGACATATTCGCGTGTCAGATGGCGCTGTTGTCAATGTCAAAGACAGGCTGATTCGATCGCACGAAATAATCCGATCAGTCTCATCGGCTGCAGTTGGCTTATGGCATCGGAGACCCATTGCTGGTCGACGTGAGATCGCCATCGTGCTTATTCGCGTGTGCCTCCCGCTTCCAGTGAACTGTCGGAACGTCATGACGAAGTTAGACAAGTATGCCGTTAGGGCACAGCGCCTTACCGCAACGCTCCTGTTTTGTCACGCCTGAGTGAGCACCACAATCCCCCGCAGCTCCTCTCACGCATCCCCGCGGCACTGCGGGAATTTTCGGAAACATTAAATGGAGGATCACTAAATCCAGGTTTGACTGTAATTGAAAAATTCGATTTTTTCGAAAACGTGTCGCTATTTGCAAATAATGTTTTGGCAAATTAATAATCATCCAGTGGACTCGCAGTAGAAAATTTATAAGATTTTAAAAAAAATTCTAACTGATAATCTTCTTGTTAGAATAGGTTTCATGCATGGAAAGTATTGTTCAGATAAAGACAATACGTTTTTGAAATCTTTATAAAACATGTTTTAATACGTCATTATTATAATACAAGTCGAACATACAAATAGCACTTGAAATATTGTTCATAAATGCAACTGAGAACATACAAAGTATGTTTAAAATCGGTAAGCAAGGGATATTTTTTAGTCATATTATAATAATTATTTGTATATGCGTACTCTCACTGTTCCATAATATTAAAACAGAGAAGTCTTTTATATTCCCTTATATTCAATCGCGCAACAATTCTATATTACGTTTTACAACTAACATATGATTTAACCCTCTATTGCGCGAATTTTTTTCAGAGATGTGCAAAATTATAGTTGCAGTTTATCTTACGCAGATATTATTAATTAACATCGATTTTAAGATGGTTACAATTTTGGCACCGTGAAAACGGAAATATATAGTTACTTTTTCCCTCATTGCTAAGTCTCAGGCAGTTTATCATAATTAATAATTATTTAATTTTGTATAACGTTGACGCAAATATATTTCTTTTCTCTATGATTTTTCTTATATAATTAAATACTTTTTGTACTCAGTTTGGAAATAAAAAGCTTTACAGATAAAATTGATAAATAGGGAGCGGATTAGAGTCGCTGTGAAGTTAGCTGTCGAACGCAGCTCGGCTCTCACATGCGGAGAACCATCTGAGAGCCGAGCTGTGTTTGTCAACTAACTTCACATTGGCTCTAGGCCGCTCCCTGTTTATAATTTTGCTATATGGTTCATGATTGTAATAATTATTAGATACTTTTAGTATTCAAGTTACATAACTAGTCAGTAGTTCTTCATATTAATGCAATACTTTTTCCTAATTAACTGAACTTAATTTTTCGTATTTCCGTTTTGTATAATATAGAGTTGAATTTTTGTATATCACAATGCGGTAGAGGGTTAAGCATATTTGCAACAAAAACATCTTATAATTAGTGCAATAAATAATGACAAATGTAATAAAAACTTATATGTCAATCATACACGAGCTCTTTTTCATACTTCTAATCGATCCTGTCTCACATGTAAAGCTTCTTGAGTTATTATGCTATTTTTATCAAATCGTGCCAAGCGGATTCAAGTGGTCCATTACCTGAAACAATATTATTTTCATTGAAAAAATATTATATTTAACAACATACTTTCCTGCTTTTTAAAATAGAAACAAATTAGTTTAAACTTAGGACCTCATTATCTGAACTCCAGCATTAGGTCTTAAAGTCAGACAAAAACTGAAAAAAAAACTATTAGGATCTAACAATTTTAAATTGGTCTGAATTTAAGAAGTCAAGAACTGAATTCCAGAATTGAGTCTTAAATTAAGACAAATCAACGTTACTTGAATCCAGATATAATTCATTTTTACGATATTATATTAAACAACACACATTTCTACGTTTTAAAATAGAAACAAAATAGTTTAAATTTAGTTTAAAATTATGAACTCATCATCTGAATTCCAGAATTGGGACTTAAATTCAGACAAATTTTACTTGAAATCAGATAAATGTTGCTTAAATCCACACAAATTTCACTGAATTTCAGGATCTAACAATTTAAAAACAGTTTAAATTTAAGATGCCAGCCACTGGATTCCAGACTTGAATCTTAAATTTCGTCAAATTTTACTTAAAATTAGATAAGTGTTGCTTAAATTCACACAAATTTCACTGAATTTTAGGATCTAACAATTTAAAAACAGTTTAAATTTCAGATGGCAGCCACTGAATTCCAGATTTGAATCTTAAATTTCGTCAAATATTTATTTAAAATTATATAAATGTTGCTTAAATTCAAGCGAATTGCACTGAATTTGAGGATCTAACAGTTTTAAATTGGTCTGAATTTAAGAAGTCTAGAACTGAATTCCAGAATTGAGTCTTAAATTAAGACAAATCAACTTTACTCGAATCCAGATATATTTTCACTGAATTTAAGTTCATTCCTGAATTTAAGTACCTTCTATTTATTATTACAATATATGTTTTCTTGCTGTCGAAGTTTCAGATATAATTCATTTTTACGATATTATATTAAACAACAGACATTTCTACGTTTTAAATTAGAAACGAAATAGTTTAAATTCAGTTTAAAATTATGACCTCATCATCTGAATTCCAGAATTGGGACTTAAACTCAGACAAATTTTACTTAAAATCAGATAAATGTTGCTTAAATTCACACAAATATCACTGAATTTGAGGATCTAACAATTTAAAAATAGTTTAAATTTAAGATGCCAGCCACTGAATTCCAGATTTGAATCTTAAATTTAAATCTTAAATTTCGTCAAATTTTACTTAAAATTAGATAAATGTTTCTTAAATTCCCACGAATGTCACTGAATTTGAGGATCTAACAATTTAAAAACAGTTTAGATTTAAGATGAATACAACTGAATACCAGAATTGAGTCTTAAATTAAGAGAAATTTTACTTAAAATCAGAGAAATGTTGCTCGAATTCACAAAAATTTAACTGAATTTTAGGATCCAAACGTTTTTAGTTGTTCTAAATTTCAGACGTCAACAACTGAATTCCAGAATTGAATTTGTCGTAATTTAAGACTCAATTCTGAAATTCAGTTACTGATGTCTTAAATTTAGACTAAATATAAAATACAAAATTAGGTCTAAAATTCAGAAAAATTCAGAATTCAGTCTAAAATTCGGACTTAAAATCATATCAATTGTTACTTAAATTCAGAAAAATTTCACTGAATTTCAGAATGTAACAATTTCAAATTGGCTGAATTCGAGACGTCAAAAACTGAGTTCCAGAATTGACTCTAAAATTCAGAAAAATTTTACTTTGAGAAGACTGAATTACAGAATTTAATCGTAGGTTTTCTAAAATTCAAATCAACTTTACTTGAATCCAGATAAATTTTTAAAGAAATATATATATAAGTACATTATGTAATTCATACTTTTTATACTTTATATAATTTACTGGAATTCAGAAATGTACTTAAATTCAGAGATAAGCTTAAATTCAGCAAAAAGATGTCTGACTTTAAGAAGGTCGATATCTGAATTTCAGAATTTATTTAATATACTTTATATATTCAACGAAATACTTTTCTACTTTTTAAAATAGATCAAATCAATTTAAATCAGACAAATCTTACTTAAATTCAGAGAAACTTTACTTGAATCTAAACACTGAATTTAAGTTCAACAATTTTAAGAATTTTTTTTTTCTGTTAGAGTAGTGAAATAGAAACTGCAAAAAAATACTTAAAACTTTTTCACCTTAAATTCAGAAATGTACTTAAATTCAGAGATGAACTTAAACTCAGCCAACATGTGTCTGACTTTAAGAAGGGCAATATCTGGATTTCAGAATTTAATCATACGTTTTCTAAAATTCAAATCAACTTTACTTAAATTCAGATACATTTTTACTGAATTCAAGTGCACTTCTGAATTTAAGTAGCTTTCTGAATTTAAGGTGTAACATTTTAAGGCATTCTTTTCTACTGTCGAAATTTCGAATAATATTAAGTGTTCAGAGCTAAGAAAGAAGAATTTTTTTTCAAATGTACTTTTTTGTAAATTTGTTTTAAAAAAAATAGGCTAAAAATAGTTTCAGTGGTACACTGTTTCGATTCTGGTAAAGGAGTTCAAATTCCCGATTTTTTTTTTTTTGTAAGAAAATGAGACTTCATATTTCAGAAAAATTGTCGCCATTTTGCTCATTTTCGACATTTTTCGAATTTTTCTGTGGATTTTGAACCATTTTTTTCTAATTTTGGAAAAAAATTGGTATATGATCTAAAAAGTTTTCGAATCCAAAAATAACCTCTTTGATTCAAAAACTCCTAGAAATGGCGGGTTCGGGATTTAAGCTCATTGAGCTTGAATTTTCTAAAAAAAAAAATAATAAAATTTTGAACCCAAAAAGACGAATTTTCAACAAAACAGATGAATTTTCAGACAAAAAGACGAATTTTCTACAAAACAGTTGAATTTTCAACCCGAAAATATTAATTTTCAACGAAAAAATTAATTTTGAAGCAAACAGTTGAATTTTAAACTAAAAACGATACATTTCTTACCAATAATGGAACAGTTAAATTTACAAATGAAAAATGGATTTTCTAGCAAAATGAAACGAATTTTCAAAAAAATATTTGAACCCAAAAAGACGAATTTTCAACAAAACAGATGAATGTTAAGACAAAAAGACGAATTTTCTACAAAACAGTTGAATTTTCAACCCGAAAATATTAATTTTTAACGAAAAAATTAATTTTTAACAAAAAAAATTAATTTTGAACCAAACAGTTGAATTTTAAACTAAAAACGATAAATTTTTTACCAATAATAAAATAGTTAAATTTACAATTGAAAAATGGATTTTCGAGCAAAAATAAACGGATTCTCAACAAAATATTTGAAATATCAACCAATTGTCTACCAAAAAAGATGAATTTACAACTAAATACATGAATTTTGAATCAAAATGGTTATATTTTCAACTGAAAACGATCAACTTTTGACCAATAATGGAATAATTAAATTTTTAGTTAACAAAGTTTTTAGCAAAATTTTTTTTTCAACAAGATAGATTAATTTTTAACTAATAAAATGAATTTTTAACAAAGTAATTCAAGTTTCAATCAAGTTATTGAATTTTCAACCAAGAAGATTCATTTTCTACCAAAAAAGACTGATCTGCAACAAATTATATGAATTTTTAGGAAAATTGTTGAATTTTGAACTTCAAAACCATCAATTTTCAACCAATAATGGAATAATTGAATTTTTAGTTAACAAAATAATTTTCAGAAAAAAAAATCTTCAAAAAGATAGATGAATTTTCAACCAAAGAGATGGATTTTCAAATAATAAAATAAATCTTTAACAAAGTAATTCAAGTTTCAACCAAGTAATTGAATCTTCAACCAAGAAGATTAATTTTCTACCAAAAAAGACTAATTTACAACAAAATATATTCATTTTTAAGAAAATTGTTGAAATTGGATCTTAAAAACGATTAATTTACAACCAATAATGGAATAATTGAATTTTTAGTTAACAAAATATTTTTCAACTAATGAAATACCTTTTTAACAAAGTAATTCTAGTTTCAACCAAGTAATTGAATTTTCAACCAAGAAGATTAATTTTCTACCAAAAAAAACTAATTTGCAACAAAGTATATGAATTTTCAACCAAATTGTTGAATTTTGAAATTGAAAGCGCTCAATTTTCAACCAATAATAAAATAATTAAATTTTCAGTTAACGAAATAATCCTCAAGGAAAAAAAAGAATCTTCAACAAAATAGTTGAATTTTCAACTGAAGAAATGGATTTTTAACTGATAAAATGAATTTTTTACAAAGTTTGTATGGCCTTTGTAATTTTTCAAATCCTTTAAATCTTGTGTCCCTTAAATTGTTTAAATCTCTTGAAATTCTTGGAATCTTGCAAAATGCCTTAAAATTTTTGCATTTTTCATTTTTTTATACAACAATGTGGGATAATGGTTACAAAAGACATTGCCACATTCGGTTTTACTAATTTCACCATACAAAAAAAATGTGAGCGAAAAAACAAATTAAAAAAAAAATTCCCAAAAGAAAAGAATTTTACTGTTTTTGCTTCCTCATAGAGGAAGCTTTGTAAGGGTAACATTTTCCAAAAATTTTTAATTCATTTAATTAAACCTTTCTCAATTTAAAAATGTCTAATACAATGTTCAAAGCAATTGTCCAGATGTGTGTGTGTCTGTGGATGGGTGTGTGTGTGTGTATGTGGATGGGTGTGTGTGTGTGTTTGGATGTCACACTTTTTTGTGAACCCGATAACTTGAAAACTGAATCCGAAAACCGCCGAATTCAGCCGAGTCTGTAGAATCCCGCGTGAGTTCTGATCTCGAGCAGGGTTGGAAATCGCGGAACTCCCGGCATTCTCATCGAAATCTTGGAAATCTTTGATTAAGTGTCGGCAGAGGTAAGGTGGTGTGGAGAATTCCGACATACGCTCGTATACGTGAACAAACAGCGGACTAATTCCGAAACCTGCCGAGTTTAGTCGCGTCTGTAGAAACCCACGTTAGTTCTGATCGCGAGCAGGTTCGGAAATCTCGGAACACCCGGCAATCTCAACGAAATTTTGGAAATCTTTGGCAAAGTGTCGGCAGAGTTAAGGTGGTGTTGAGACTTCCGATATACGCTCGTATGCGTGAACAAACAGCGGACTAATTCCGAACGCTGCCGAGTTTAGCCGAGTCTGTAGAATCCCACGTGAGTTCTGATCGCGAGCAGGCTCAGAAATCTCGGAACTCCCGGCAATCTCAATGAGATCTTGAAAATCTTTGGCTAAGTGTGGGCAGAGGTGAGGTGGTGTGGAGACTTCCGATATACGCTCCTATGCGTGGAACGAACAGCCGACTGAATCCGAAAGCCGCCGACTTCAGCCGAATCTGTAGAATCTCACGTGAGTTCTGATCGCGAGCAGGTTCGGAAATCTCGGAACTCCCGGCAATCTCAACGAAATTTCGGAAATCTTTGGCAAAGTGTCGACAGAGGTAAGGTGGCGTGGAGAATTCCGACATACGCTACTATGCGTGAACAAACAGCCGACTGAATCCGAAAGCTGCCGAGTTTAGTCGAGTCTGTAGAATCCCACGTGAGTTCTGATCGCGAGCAGGCTCAGAAATCTCGGAACTCCCGGCATTCTCAATGAGATCTTGAAAATCTTTCGCAAAGGGTGGGCAGAGGTGAGGTGGTGTGGAGAATTCCGACATACGCTGCTATGCGTGGAACGAACAGCCAACTGAATCCGAAAACCGCCGAGTTCAGCCGAGTCTGTAGAATCCCACGTGAGTTCTGATCGCGAGCAGGGTCGGAAATCTCGGAACTCCCGGCAATCTCAACAAAATCTTGGAAATCTCCATAAGAATTCAATGCAGATTGCCGCATTCACAATTTTAAGATTTCCAGATTTCGTAGTGTAACCCCTCGGCCCTGAATACAGTAACAAGGCTAAATTTCTGTATCTGGAATCTTACATCTACTATCGAGAAATAAATATAAACTAGTTTATTTATTTTCGTCAAATAGAAGAAAAGCAGAATTGTTTAAAACAAAATAAAATAAAAAAATTGAACTTAAGTCTCATTGGAAACTTACCCATAATACATTGGACTCTCTAAATTCCACTAGCCGATGTTGATTTCGTTTTTTCAGTACTTGATTTCGATGAAGCTTGCCTTGAAGAATTATCAATTGCACTTTCTGCTGGGCGGTTGCTATTGCTGTCACTAGGTTTCAATTGTTTTTCAGATTCTAAAAGTTCATGCGCAGGAATTTCAAGAGAATCCGAAGATATCCTCCTATCTCCATGATAACGATCACCCACATCCACCATCACGTCTCTCGAATCTTTCACATTATTCAATGAGTCTGAACTCAGCGACGGGAAATCCAGGGTTGTCTTTAATTCTAAAGAATCGGAACTTCTACACATCAAATTATACTTTTTTTCAGCATTATCTTCCAATTCTAATGAATCCGTACTCGTCTCCATAACATTGGCTTCCTTAGTAGCCTCAACAACATCAGCAGGAACTTCTGCAACTTTTTCCGCTTCAATTTGTGAAATATCTTCCGTCGTATCATCCTGCCTTTCAAGTTTCTCCACATTTGCTTGTGCGATGCGAATAATCTCATCAATCTCCTTAATCCTTTTTTCATAATCATCTGAACCAGAAGTACTCTGATTAATTGAACCAGCTGCGCTCATATCAGCCTTAGCCTTTGCTAAACTTTCTAATCTAAATTTATTTTCTGGACTCTCATGATCTAATAAATCCTCCTCCTCTCGAGCTCTCAACTCCATCAAATGAGTTTCTGTGCAAGCTTTCTCCAAACCCTCGAAATCCTTTAATGACGACAAAGATACATCATCACCGTGACTTGATCTTCCGTATCTTCTTGGGAGACTCCCATTACTTCCGGAATCTTGGGAACTGCTGAATTTCTTAGATCCCTCTAAAATAGCATTCTCCAAATGCTCGAATTCCTGAAGGGAACTTAAGGAGATATTGTCATGATCAGGCTTGGTGAAGTATTTCCTCCCAATCAACGTATCGTAGTCAGGAGTGCTTCCAAAACTGCCCCTCATACTTCCAACACTGCCAATCGATTCTTTATGACTACCCATGCTACCAAACCTACTCCCTTCAAAGTCAGTGATTTCTTCTTCTTTAATGTCTTCCAAAGGTCCTCGTTCATACTCAATATCATACAATCTCGCATCGCTCTGAAACTGCATTTCGATCCACTTTTTCCCCCCTTCGTATTGTTCCTCATCAGAGTAAGATTGAGAATACTGTTCATCATTGGAAGCTTGGGGAGGACTTTCTTCTGACTCAAACTCAAATAACTCGTTTGAAGCTTCCTTTGGTACTTCAACCTTCTCTGTTATCAGATTTTCCACATCCCTGTCATAATTCTTGACAGTTGTCATCGAGCTGATTCGTATGCTTTTGCCTTCAGAGTCAAACTCCTCAGCTTCCCTCGCAACTTCTTCAATCACCACAAAATCGTCCATGATATCTGGCTTATCAACCAGTTCGAAGGAATCACTATCTGGAGAATTTCTATCCTGCAAGTCTTTTTCGACAACTGTTTCAACTGATAAGCAAGATGCAGAGGAAGTCGACATGCTCGCTTGTTGAAGCCAAGTTCTTGTTTGCATAGACTCAAGATTTTCTTCATCTGGACCTGTCAAACTCAGTCTCCGATCCAAGGAATCTGGCTCAAATGATTGCTCATCAAATTCCTTAACAACAGCTTCTCTCGAAATCACCTGAGTAGAAACACTTTGGACACCATCTTCATCTACTCGAGCAGTCATTATATCGACGGATTCAACAATTCCAAGTTGTACTTCCTTGGTTGATGTTGATGAGTCAGAAACTTGGATCCCTTCTTCCTCAATATTATCTTCCCCTTGCTTTATTCTTTCATCTATTTCATCATCTCGTTGGTTGAGGTAATCATCCATACCTTGATCAATTATTTCTTCTGTACTTTCATGTGTTTTTTCACCCACACTATCCTCTGTTTTTTCTTCAGACGGTTCCCCTTCCACAGAAAGAGCTTCTTCAGACATTTGTGGGAATATCATCTCGGAAGACCTTTTCATTCTACAGGGAACGTCACCCTCAGTTTCAGGTGTTGTATCCAAAATGCGCAACTCATTTCCAATCAACGGATCTTCATCGAGAGCAATTTCCAGATTCTCGTCTATCACATCCTTCTCATCAATTTCTGGCTCAGTGGCAATTAGAGTTTCCGACAATTCACTGGTGTCTATACTTCCTAGGTGCCCCGAGCTCAAAGAATTAAGGGACTTGATCGAACCTCGCGAACTCATAGTGCTTGGAGCTGTTTGATATTGAGATGTTGGCTGGGAAGATGACTGCTGCAAGGACATCAGAGCGGTTTCATAGGAAGAAGTTCCTGACAAAGCTGACTGCAGTACCTCAAAATCAGAAGAGCTCGGTCTGCTACCACTCCCAATTTCATAATCACAAGACTGATAGTTGCTTTCCCCAGAGCTTTCAGGTTCACTTTCGGAAATTATTTTTTTCGAAGATCTCGCTGGTTTTTGTTTTCGTCTTGGCGCAGGTTGTGGCTGAAGTGAGAAACTGTCATTTTTATCTATTTCTGAACTGGACCTACTCGCTGGAATTGGTGAGCTAGAATAAGTTTCTTCAAAACTAGCATCTCTATGGACGGGAACTTCAGATCTAGGTTGATCAGTTTCAATAAACTCAGTTGATGGTTTATCAGCTGTTGGTTTATCTTCCCTGAAATCCCACGAAGTTTCTTCACTCTTCAGAGAAAGATCTTTTTTATCAAATGTATCAGAATCATCTTCCTTTACTGTATTTTTCCTCCTGGGTTTGATAATCGGCGATCCGGAAGCTGGAGTCGAATCCTGGTCAGAGCCTTTTTCTGAAGACGGAGTCTTGTACAAAAATGGAAGTTCATTTGGTATCGACTCAGGTTGGAGTTTAAACTGAAACTCTGAAGGAGAATCTTTGATCTGAAAAACAGTTTCGCTGTTTTCACTCAACTCCTCTATTAAATCTTGCTTGGCAGCTTCTAGAGATTCTTTAACTTCTGCTATTTCCTTCTTTACCACTTGATCCAAAACTGTTATGGCATAACGAGCACTTAAATCAACGTTCTGCAGATCCTCTCTTTTAATTTTCAAGGCACTGTGGTCAGGGTGTGATGGCTTGTCTCCTCTCTCCGAGACCCTCTTATGATCTTCAGCAAACGATCTACCCTTACTGAACTCATCTTTTCCTTTTGATTTTACTTCGCCTTTTGGTTGATGAGTTTTTGATGGCTCTTTAGATGTATCCAGTTCTTCTTCGATTGGTTCTGCTTTTGACAATTCATCCTTCAATGCTGATTGTTTCATGCTATGTGAAAAATCTACGAGTTCAAGTTTTTCAGCTCTTGACATTTCATCCAAGAAATCATCTACAGGAGTTGTAGCTTTTCGCTCTCTTTCTAACGTATCGATCAGTTCTTGACAACTAGCTTCAAGTTTATCTTCAAATAAATCCCTTTCTAAATCTTGATCACTGACTTTGGTGACTGTAAATTTCGATTTGATAATCACAGGTTCATTACTAGATTTAGCGAACAACTCCTTAGACTCCATTCGAGATTCTGGTACAAATTCCATTTGTTCATCCTCCTGACACATCGTCAGACTTTGATTGATCGCAGACTGGTACTCTTCTAATTCTTTATCAAATGCCTGAGATGGTTGCAGAGTCTCAGAAATTTCAATTTTTTCGTCCCCAATCATCCAGTTGATGGGTTTAATTTCGAGGTCCTTCACTTTTGATCTCGGAGAGATCATTGGAGGACTGTGGATTTCAAAACTGTCTCCTTTTCTGGACATCATACCACCTTCTGTGTAAGATCTGATGGGTGGAAGCTCAGAAGGTAGGGAGAAGTCTATATTCGTTTCTTCTGATACTGTACTGGGACTCATTGTAATGTCTCGGTCCTCTTCCTGAGCAATTTTCTCCAACGAATGAACCGCTGCACTTTCATGCAATGAGGGAGCATTATCTACATCTTCCATGTCTTGCATATACTCCAAGTCTTCTATGTCTTCCAAATCTTTTATACCCTTCATATCTTTCAGTTCCGAACTTCTGAAATCGTCTACTTCCAATGAAGACATGTCCATCGAATCTTGCCTCGATTGGGTTTCGTACTCAGGTTCAAGAATCTCCAAAACCCTCGCCCCAGAAGTTTCAGAATAAACCGTTTCTTTTTCGTTCTTTGTCTCTAATTCGAAAATCACTGGTGGTTTATCAGACTCTGACTCTTTCCGTGACTTGGGAATATCACCTTCTGCATTTGCTTCCATATCTTCTAAATCAATGTGATCTGAGATGCTACTCGAACTTATAGTCACATGGAAACGAGATGACGATAGACCTTCTTTATCCTGAGGATACGAGTCTTCGTCTTTCGTCATATCCTCGCTGACACTTACACTATCATTGTAATCCTTCTCTAGTATTTCTTCCTGAATTGAAGGACCCTCGAGTTCTTCTTTGGCAATGGATTTTCGCATCATGTCTTCGAACTTTTTCGTCAAGTCATCGGCCAATTGTTCATCAGAACCTTCACTCTCGATGACTTCTCGATCTTCGAGATCCTTCTTCAAACTATCAGACGAAATTGATCTTTTTTCTATCTCATTTTCTATCGACTGAACAAGGGTCTCTGCGATATTCCTTGCTTCAAGTTCTGTAACTGGTGGATCAGGTGAAGGAGTCACATCTTTGAAAATGCTCTTGGCATCAAAAGATTTTGATTCTTCTTTGCGGAAATTTTCATCAGCACTCACTTGGACAATGTCTTCATTTGAATGAAGCAAGTCTCTCTCAATCTTCATGCCTACATCAACATTACTTTCTTTAAGTTTACTCACACCCTCCACCTCCGTTACTATCTTATCTTTATCTTCAAACAATCTGGTCTTTTGGGTTTCTTTGCTTTGAATCATAGCTTGAGAAGCTGAAGCATCTATAACTTGTTTATCAGCTGTGACACTTATCGAAGTTTTCTGAAGAGCTGTCTTGTCAAACTCCTTGATTTTGCTCTCTCTTTCTTCTATCATTTCATCCGGGGATTGTTTCTTGACGATTGACTCGGAAATGTTTTTCTTCTCGACATGCTCCCTCTCTTCCTCCATCAGGAATTTATCACCACCTTTGGAAATCTCTGAAAATTTAGTTTCCTTCTTCTCTCGTGTGGTTGAAGCTTCGTGCTCAATTCTTGATGTTATAGCTGGTCCAATTGTCGAGGCACTCATCTCTTCAAACATCTTGATTGCATCTTGAGGATATCCCGTGAAAATTTTCGAGAAAGTTTGAGTTTCACTTTTCCTGTTTGATGTCGTGACTTCTTCCCTTGTTTTTTGCTCCTGACGAACGTAATCTTTTACTTCGTCTTTCTTTTCTGGAACTCGTTTTGGAATTCGGGATTCAAAATCTTTCTTCTTCTCAGGCTCGATTGCTTTTTCTGGAC
The DNA here is from genome assembly GCA_932195095.1 of Andricus curvator. NCBI lineage: Eukaryota > Metazoa > Arthropoda > Insecta > Hymenoptera > Cynipidae > Andricus > Andricus curvator. Next base: position 92,699 of record CAKNYM010051911.1, on the reverse strand, counting down.
TTTCCACTTCAGATGTAGAACTTTTTATAATTACAGTCTTATCTTCTTTAGGAGACTTTTCTTTCTCTTTGAACATTGAGACCGGAATCCTGGATTCAAATTCCTTTTTAATTTGCTTAAATTCATTTTCCTGTTTCTTTATCGATTTCGTTTCCAGCAACATTGTAATATCTTCTTGGGCAAGAGAAAAATCCTGTTCAAACGATTTCTGCCCCTTCACATCCTTCTCAATCTTCTTTATTTCACTTGTCTCAGGAATGGATTTCGATTCTTTCTCAACTTTCTCCTTAACTAAACTTTCAACTTCGGTTTTCGAAATCTCCTCTTTCTTCTTACCTTCGTGACTCGACATCCTAACGGGAATTTTGGACTCCTTAAAGTCATGACCTTCTTTCTCAACTGACTTTATACTACCTTCTTTCTTTAGTACTTCTGACATTTCTTCCTTCTTAGCAATTTCTGCCTGTTGTACTTTTTTGTTCAAACTTTCTTCACGTTCTTTTTGACCTTCAATTTGAGATGTTCCTTGTTTTTCAAATTTAGTAAGTATCTCTTCTTTTTCTTCCTGTACTGCTTGCTTTTTCTGAACGTCTTTCTCCTGCTGAACGTCTTTCTCCTGCTGAACGTCTT